>PHNY01299676.1:3159-21188 GCA_003724115.2 Anethum foeniculum
TAAATTATATGGTATTTCTTTTACTACAAATGGATAGTCCTCCCCTGACCATACTGCTAAGTAGCTAAAGTATTTTAAGTGAAGTCAACTATGTAAGTATTCATTTAAATAATTTTAATATTTAATATTATTATTCTAGGAAAGTGTTAGTAATTTTTGAGGAAGGTGTTAACCAACCAACCAAACCAAACCTTGTTTTACTTATAATAATATTGTATATATATATATATATATATATAATTGAATTTGTTGTTCAACATGTCGTAACTTATCTTTTATGGGATAATTCATTTGTAATTAGTCTCGACATAATATACAATTGATATTTGAAACCGATCAAACATTATTAGATTTTAATTTGCTTTAATTTTATTCAAAAGTTGAAAAATAACTAAATTTGAGTAAAATAAATATACATCAATTTGAAATCTAACTACCCACTCATATTCCCAAACATGTACCTAAATATTGTAAAATATGACTACACTGATGCATGTCTCTGTCATATAAAATTGGTTTCCTTAAATTATAGTGCAAGTGTGTATGTATATATTCCACAATTCCATCTATTTATGGGGAAAATAACTTACCGTTTTGACTTGGATAATTTTGACATGTGAAATAATGTGTAGATAGAGTAGTAAAGAATAGAAAAACAATGCGAGATTTGTGTAAAAATTAGTGAATTGCACGAAAATCAATAAATTTAACAAACATTGAAATCAACGGAGATTAGAGATTGTTTTTGATTGATGTGTTACCGATAATCAAACTAAACAAATGGTGGTGGAGTATAAGTGAATTCAATGTTTATCAATACAAACAATAGAAAGAATGTGAGATGTGAAGAGAAAAATATAAGATATATGAAATCATAGTCAATATTTATTGATGATCGTAATTCATAGTCTTTATACAAATTGATTAGATGGTTTTCGAAGACACGAGAAGGTGCTGGATTAGAAGGTTTTCGAAGACTCGAGAGGGTGGATTAGAAGGTTATCGAAGACATGAGAAGGTGCTATAGGAAAGAAATGTTATGTTAATATGTAGGCATTCCAAAGATGAAGGATTGTAAAAATCCACTTCTACAGACCCACTGGGCCCAAAAATATTAGGTTCGTCGTATAGATTGTTGTTCCAGAGTTTCTGATAATGCGGACCAGATTGAAGATTTCAAATGCAAGTCAATCAGATTAAATTAGTTTGTTGTTAACTCCAGGTGATTATTATTATATATTCACACCTGCATGAATACTAATTACAGTCGACCTCTCATAACACCAGTGCTGCTATCGAGCTGTAGAATTCACGATGGAATTTAAATGTTTACACAACAAATACCCGTCGAGCCCAACCAACCTGGAGACTGTTTTGTCGAGCTCTACAACTCATAAAACAGTCGATTACTAGCCTGTTTACTGAAGTCGCGTCCAGGTCTGCATAATGGTGTAGAGACCAACCTGCAATTCTGATCTATACATCAGGTGTCGACTTCAGCCTGGTGGTTAGGTGTTGTCAGCTACATACGCGATCAAACTTTAAGTGTCTACAACTTACAAACAGTCATGTGTCGACTGCTGCTGTGTGTCGACACTTAGAGATGCAATACGGTGCTGATGTTCATAAACATGTCTGACAGCTAACATTGTGTAAGCAACCATATTACTAAGAACAAGCACACTGCTGTTTACCTGTTTGTGGACTGCTGTGAGCTATTCTGTCGACACATGGAAGTGAGGCTGTCGACTCCTAAGGACAAACACTAGCTACTGCTGTGTGCTGCTGTTTGTAGACTCTTAGAGATGCAGTGCAGTACTGGTATTAATATTCATGTCGACTGCTGCTGATTCTTCAACTCCTGGAATCATTTTGTTGTCGACCTGTAAGCAACCAACACTCTATGATGCCGACTTCTAACTGTTGTCCTAAGTGTCTACACCTCTGTCAACACTTGAAGTGCTCTCAAAAATTCCAAGTGCCGCAGTTAGTGTATAAAGCCATTTTGTCGACTCATAAGCTGTTGCTTAGCAGAAATTTGAGGCCGGTGTCATGCACACCTATGATCATATAAGCTGTCGACTCCTATACAAAGGAAAAGACAAATAACCAACCACTACGTCTCAAACTTGGACAGGAATTAGCCATGTATCAATCTTATCCTACAAGCTACCTAGCCTATATCAATCAGCATTATTCATTTTGGGATTGTAGCTCTCTACGACATTGAAGGTGAAGCTCTTGAAAATTAAAAGCTCACTTTCTCTATTCATTGATTTGACAAGGAGAGGTCATGCCCAAATTTTCATGCACCATTTAAAGACTTACACAACCTTGTTACACTCAAAAGCTATATTCTCTTTGCTTTTATTATTTAATCATTGATGAGAGCTATGGCTTTTTAGAGTGATAGGATAAACACTTTGTATTGATAGGTTATATCTCTTGTAATGTTTATTATATTTTGTTGCTTTGAATCTCTTATATCCAAAGGTGTAAGCACCGAGGATTAATTTCTTAGTAAAAGAATTATTCTCCGAAGCTTGTTTGTTTGCTCGTTTTATTTTATTCCGCTGCAATTATTTTTAGTGAAACGAAGAACATACATTCACCCCCCCTGTATGTATCTTTTGGACCTAACAATTGGTATCAGAGCTTGTTGATTGATATACTAATCAGATCCGTTAGATTAGCAAGTTTTGTGTTGATTTTTGATTGTATGAAGACTGGGTTTGCTTTCGTTGGTGTAGATTTGATTTGGGTTCTGGTCGTAGTGTTCTTGGTTGTTCTCATTTGATTGGTTGTTTGATTGGTGTTGGTTTAACTGTTTCGGTTATTATATTTTGAAACGTTATATTGCAGAAATTTTCAGATCGGAAAAAAATGAATACTTGGACAGTTAGTAACATCAAGGTTCCTTTGTTTAGTAAAGACAACTATATATTTTGGAAGAAGAAGATCACTCTGTACATAAGAGCAATAAATCCATATAGTATGGATATTTTAGAGAGTTGTCCGTTTGTACCAAGACAAGATATTCCTGTACCTACAGACAAAGGCAACAGAGGTCCTCAAGATTTTATCCCAAAGGATCCGTCTGAATATGCTAACAGGGACAACGAATTAATTTTATTGGATGCAACTCTTTGATCGATTTTAGTTGAGTCAATGGATTCCAACATGAGCCATCAAATTAAGAATTGTGTTAGTGTTAGGGACATGTGGAAAACTATTGAAGCTATAGTAGAAGGAACCAAAGATAAGAATAGATTGAATTTTATGATGTCTGAGTATAAGGAGTTTAAATCTCTTCCTTGAGAAAGCATCAGTCAGTTGTTTGGAAGGTACACCCAACTTCTGGATGAGATGAGTAATATTGGGAAGAAATACTCATAGAAACAGATAAACAAAAAATTTATTCTTACCTTACCTAACCAATTGAAAAATGAAGTGTCATCCAAAAGAAGAGGATTGGACTTCAATACAATGTCATTGGATGAACTTTATGAATAGTTGAAGACCTGTGTTGTTGAGAAATAACAAAGAAATGTTAAATCTAGGTCTGAGACAGTGGACAACAGGAACAAGACCATGCAGCAATAAACATGTCTTGTAGCGGGTAATACAGAGTTCCAAAAGAAAAGACTGAAGGATTACTGACTACAAAAGCTTCTATAAGTTGATCAAATCTAACTGGAAATGAAGAAGCTATAGATGAAAATGATTATTATACATTGGAAGAGCTTGAGAAATTAAAAGATTCTTTTATGTTTGAGATGGCTTCTAAGTGCAGCCAACTTAGATTAAGAAGAAATTCCAAATATAATTTGAAGTTATCAAGTAGGAACGGTCAATATCAGGAAGATAAAGAGTAGTCAGTATATAGTGAAAACTGCAAGAAACAATTGGTTGAGAAAAACACACAGCAATTGTGTGAAGGTGAATAAAAGGGACACTCTACTAGTGAAATAAAAGAGTCCACACAAGCAGAAATTGAGGATGCTCATTTGAGAAAGAATGAAGTTGGACAGAAGAAGCATCAAGACAAAGAATTAGTTGATGATGAAAATAGCTGGAATGATACAGATGGAGAGAAAGGAACTTGCAATGATCTGACATCAATGGAAATTTTTTCATCGAAGGTATCTTCTGAGACCACTACTCATATAACTTGGTACGATTGCAAATATTGTGAAAATGATAGAAGAGTGGGATTATATCAACTTCATGCTAGCATGTCCAGTATTAAAGAAGGATTTAATAGAATAAAATTTGAGAATAAAATACTGAATGCTAAACAGGAAGAAATAGAGATCATTACTGTTAACTTAGAAAATCTTAAGAAACAGAATAAGTATCTACGGAACAAGGTCAAAGCTAGTTTAGTTTCAGATGCTGTCCTTAGGAGTACGATAGTTGAGTTGAAAGCTAAATTGAAAGATCATGATAACTCTGCTAATATTGCTAAAGAAATTGTTGATAATCAAATTAGTGATTCCAAGGTCGACATTGGACTCAATGATGAGAGAGTTAATGATTTATTATGCAAGGAAACTTTTCCTGATTCTTTTGATGAAGATGTAGTGTTTGTTGAAGACTGGATTTCTAGTGAGGAAGAGTCAACTGTAGAGTCATCTGAGGAGTCAATAGCAAGAGATGAATCTAAAACTAACTTAGGTGATAGATATGATCATAAAGATAAAAAGAAAATCAGATGCAATAAAAATGGGAAGTTAGGAGTTAGTAATAAAAATTAAAAAAAAATTAACTCTAACTCTCCTAGGAAGTTATGCTTTAAGTGTAATTCTACTTCGCACCGTGCATATACATGTAATAAGGGTAAAGTAGATAAAGCTAAAATTCATAAAAAGCATAACATGCCAAACATGCCTAGTTCTCATTCATCATGTATTAAATCTGAATGTATGTCATGTTCTGTTAAAACTCTGTCTTCTTATCTAAACTTGATGCATTCTCTATCCATTACTTGCAAGCATAATGGTAAGAACGTGAGTAGAAAGCATGTTAGGGCAAAGACTGTTAGTCCTCCTAAGGTTAGGAAGGAAACTCCTACTTGGAAGCCTAAATGCATTCTTAAGGCTTCTAAAGAGAAGAAGGAGTCATTCGATGAGAAATAACAGCATGTTAAATTTGCATCTGACATTGTTCATCCTGTGAATCTCTCCAAGTCCCCAGGACCCAACTTAGTTTAGGTACCAAAGAAAACTTGATCCATAATGTAGACAGGGCAAGTAAAAGTGAAGCGAACTATGTGGATTATAAACAGTGGATGTTTGATACACAAGAGTTCGAGGATAGAGCCCTGTTATCAAAAATGGACAAGTAAGTTGGCCCGATGGTAACCTTTGGAGATGACAGCAAAGGAATCACTACGGAATATGGTTTGAAATCAGGAATGTCATCTTTCCCTCAATATTTAAATGCTTGTATTTCTTGAATATTCTTGCATTTATTTGTTGTGTCTTTGCTTTAATAATTTGATTTATGGATCTTGAAGCAATTCAATTTTATTATCTGCTCCATAAGTCAAAATTGTTAAAGTAATGAGAGCATCACACTTCTGATAATTTGATTCAGTAGTTTGTGATGAGATTAGAAGCATCACACTCTTGACTTCTTTGTCAATGGTTAGTGATGATTTTTGTAGCATCACAAACCTCTAAAATTATTTCAGGAGTTAGTGATGAAATCAGTAGCACCATAGATGGTTGATATTTCAATCAGTAGTTAGTGGTGGGATTTTGAGTTTTCAAAATCATCAGTAGCACCATAAACTTCTGATATGCCTATCAGTAGTTAGTAGTGATATTTGCAGCCTATAAACTTCTGATAAATTTAGTAACAATTTATGTTAATATTTTTATCACGAGTTAATGGTGAGTTATGTAGCACTACATACTTGGATAAAAATTTTAGCAGTTCTTGTTAATGATTTTAATACAAGATAGAGGTGAGATTCTGACTATAGTTAATTCACTTAAATTGCATTTTTTGAAGAATTCATTAATGTCTAAATCATCAGTGTAGCACTGCATACTTGGATAACATTTTTGATAATTTTTATTGAGAATCTCAATGCAAGACAATGGTGAGATTTTGATCATAGTGAATGCTTTTAAATTGATTTTTCTGAAAAACTCACTAAGTTCAAAATCAGATTTATATCATAGTCCAATATAAATTCTATATCCACAATGTCACGACCCAAATTTAGTGAAAGATAACAACATAGATATTTATATATATACTACAACTGAGTACATTTACATCTTTATCCAAGATCACAAAGTTTAGAGTTCGGAACAGCCCAACAGTATTAACTATTACAACTAGAGTGCAATACCGCCAAGCCTCACAAAACGATCACTATACTACCTGAGCTCTCACATAGGACTCAGCATTTCCATTAGAGGTCTTATGAGCAGTCTACTTTGTTCTAACCATGTCAGCTAGCTGAAATAATAGGGGTAAATAGCAAGAAGTGAGCCAAATGCTCAGCAAGTACCATAACAGAATCAAAAATTACAAGTTATCAATTTACGCTTCAAAAGTAATGGATGGCATCAAATATAAAACATTTTGAAATCCAATCATCATTCAAAAACCATTTTATGACGCTAAGGATTACAGCCGGTGATCAGCCGCGAAGTAATCCCTAACCTCGCGGGGTTCTAACAAATTTTAGATAGGATCCCTAGGCAACCTTTAAGCCTATTATAACAAATGTGAAAGGGACTTGCGTCTTAGTCCATTTCACTGTTCTCAATAAAACAGTCATTTGTTTAAGAATTCCACATTAACCATTATAAATCAAATTTTATAAAGTTGATGCTGGGGAATATCTTCCAGAGAATCATAAACAAGACAATTGATTGTCTAATAAAAAGGGTCTAGGCTATGTCATGCCATTCATAGGTCAAAGGAATAGAATTATAAGTTCGCTTCAAGGTGCGAGCCATTATTATACTAGTCATGTTAACAAAGGCATATGGTCATCAAGAAATTATCGATTCAAGGGTAGTCAAATCAAGAACATCACTATGGTATCACATGGCTCAATGGTTAACAAGATATTGAATTAAAACATTAAGTAAACCAAGTGTGGAGTATTTTGTTCAAGGTAAAGGCGAGGTTACTTGCCTTAAAAGAGCTTTCCTGCCTAGCAATCTACTTCACTGGATCTCAACCTTAGCCTTTTCTTTTCCTATGGGAGCGTCCCCACTCTTTATATCTACACGAGTAAAGACACTACTTCAGAAATAATCCTACTATTTCTCGACCTTCACCTTGAACGTCTAACTTTAAACTATCCTTTACGGTACCCACAATATACTTTACAAGTACTATCATACCATATAGTACTATCCACATATCACATATCACAAATAATAGTAACTATTTGATCTTCGACTTTAAGTTTGAAAACGTATTTGAAAGACATTTCGTTTTCTGGAAACATACTTATTAAATAAACTTCTTTTGGTAAAATATTTGACCATTTAGGAAAATATAAGTTTAAAAGTTGAAAAGTAGTTTGAAATCTTCTTTATAGTTTTACTTGATGAGTTCAAGTCAAGTCAAGTGAAGTCAAATGGTTGCTGACCATTTGATCACTTAACTTTGACTTTCACTATCGTCGTAAAACTATCTTTTAAACTTTAAGTAAAATAGTTTAAGAAAATAAATTTTCGACGATCGTTTAGTTACTAATCACATAAGAATACAAGCGAGTGATAGCCAAACTTATGTTAGGTCCTTAAAGGATCCTAACGAAATTTCGGCAGCATCTCCCCTGTATTTTGACCAACTAGTCGATTTCAAATTGACCCCAAAACCAATCACAATTAAACAAAGCATACTCTTACTAATCCCAATATCAATACTAATAATATAATCAATTCATATAGCTCTCAATTAAACAAAGCATAACAACATCACTTACGACCACTAAATGTCAACTTTAAGTCAAATAAACAAATAGCACTTTGATCGCAAAACTTCACATATGGACATCTTATAACATTCAAGTCCTTATACAATTAATCATAAGTCACATAATTACATTCAAGTATAGTGCCAAATAATCATATATCAAATTAACATGCACTGGTTAACACATTGATCAACAAAGTCAAATATGGTCAACATGATCAAAAGCTATTCTAATTAATATGATAAATACCAAATTAATTTACTAACTTCAATTTAACTAACTCATACCATTTAGGCCTGATCATAATCAAGTTATACTACATTATCAATTCTTTCAAATCTTACTAATTAATCTATCCACATTTTGACTACTTAGCCTATATTTTGTCTAGTCCACTAATGTTTTTACTTTGAAATTCTTATCATGGATCATTAACTAAAGTCAAGCTCCTTACAATCATGTGACTTGACCAAACACTAATCAAGTACCAACACTAACCATCATATCCACGCCAACCTTTTTATCCATCAATTACTAATTATAAATCAATTTCCTATTTACTTACCCATAATTAGAACTAAAAGGGTCAAGTAGTAAACCAAAATTCATTTTAAAATCTAACAAATCAAGTTATATTTCATTCTATCTTCCATTATCATTTCTAGATCATAACAAATACACTTAAAGACAAAAGTACAATCACTCCATTTTATTCTACAAATTCAAACCCAAATAGGCTAAAACCGAATGAAAATTTCACATTACTATCTTAAAAATCCTTGTTAATCTATTAAACCTCTAATCAATCATTTATTAGTTAACATATCATCATTATAACAACAAAATTTCAGATTGCAAATAATCAATTTAATTCCTTCGAATTAATCCAATAATTCGAACCCAAAAATACCCTTAAAACTTTTATAAACTCAAATTACACCAAATAATTATCAAATAAATTTCATTAATCAAATAATCATTTAGAAATCAGACATTTAGAAGACAAAGTTCAATTTAAAGCTAACCAACACAATTTCCATTAGAATTATACAAAATTTCTAACCAAACTTAAAGTCAAACATATAATCATATGAGCATGTAATTCGAACCAAACTCAATAATTAAGATTGGAAAAATCAAGAAAATAAGTGTGTAGTATAAAACAATTACATGCATCGATTTTTATCTAAATATCAACTCATATAATCATCATGGATTACCAACACATCACAAATCACAAGAAACCAGACCACCCGCTCCCATGGAGGTCACAGCCGGTAGTGGTAGTGGTGGTGGAACCCCTTGAATGGGTGTTCTACACCACTCTACCACCCCCTTCCACCAATATTCTCTTAATATACATACATATACCATATACCCTACTAATAATCAAGGGCTTGAATTTAGGGTTTTGAAAAACCTTAAAGAAAACTGATTTTGATGGTGAAGGATGATTAAGAGAAGGAAGAAGAGTGTTTTGATGAAAGAAAATTTAAAAAGTAACTAAGTTTGATGTTTGCATGTGTTAAAGAGAGAGAGAGGAGTGGGAGAGAGATGGAGGAGAGAACTCGGGGATGAAGGTGGAGTGAAATGGGAGAGGAGCAGCTTTTAAAACAGTCAAGGGCAAAATGGTAATTTCACAATTACCATTTTGTTTTAAAAAATTGATTTTTAATAGGCTGAAAATGTTTTGTAAAATACATATAAGGTCTAAAACTGTAAAGAATAATTAAAATAATATTATTTGTAAAATAAAGATGATGAAATTAGCTTTCTGTACATATTTTTAAAATAATTTTTGAGCGAGTAGATTATTTTATATGATTTTTACCAGATAAGCGGTCGGTAAATGCAAAAACATTTGTAAATTCGATTTAAAATATAAAAATGCCAAAATAAATTATGGACTTATTTTTATAAAGTCTATAATAAAATTCTAGAGGCTATAGAAAAATAATTATAATTAAAATATATTTTCATGATTTTACATGAATATTTAAAAGCTATAAAAGCATGATATTCACCTAGAAATGCAACTTAAAACACATACTCTTATTTGCAATTATTTCTACCACATACGTAACACACGTAAGTACCTTGTAACACGTAAGCTTATGCTAGAAGCTTCAATTCCAAAAAAATTTCATTTAGCCATTTTCCCAATTAATCAATCTCAAATCACGTTTCGATAACATTTACAAGATCCACTTATCGATCCTTCACATATCATAAGTCATATAATGACTCGTCAAATTGGAACAAATATATCCATATGCTCATTCTCTAATTCACATAAACTTTATAGAACCAAAAATTTTTAGAAAAGCCACAAAATTTCACATATATTCATATAATATTCACAATACAGTACGCGAAATTCCCAGATGTTACATACAAAGTCTAACAATTTGTGATTTCTTGTTGAATATCATAATTGGTAGTAGACTTAGTGGACATTGAATCATGATTAATTATGTGTGATTATTTTAATTGTCTATATTAACATTTGATGATAATAAGCTCCCAAGTAGTCAGAAGAAAAATAGCATAGATTCTCTGTAAGCACCCCTTTCGAGGATTAATTTCTTAATAAAAGAATTATTCCCCAAAGCTTGTCTGTTAGCTCATTTTATTTTATTCCGCCGCAATTATTTTAGTAAAACGAAGAACATACATTCACCCCCCCCCTCTACATGTACCTTTTGGACCTAACAAATACATATCAACTTTATAAAAAGCATAATTAGTTTGTAAAGCATGGAATTAGCTCCTAATGGTTTTTCTATGTTATCACTAATTAGCTACATCAATTTTCCTCTTGCAAATATATTTATTCCTCGCTTCGAGCTTGTAGCTCGAGCTTGTAGCAAACTATAATAGGAAACTAGTAATCAATGTTTTAGTCTTTTAGATTTATATATTTTTTTTGTTAATTTGGGCCTATATTATTAGATTGTAGTAATTTTTCACTAAAAGAAGAGATTCTCAATTTTATACTACGGTTGGTTTTGTGAAGTTTACCTCGCAAGGTCATGACCAGGGACATATTCCCCAAAATTAGAAGAAATCTAAATTTTTACAATTATTAAAAGCAATAGAGAAAAAAGGCAAAGAATCTTATTCTAGAAAGCTTTATTTATAAGAAAGGCCGGTTTTAAAATTTTTAGATCACTAGTTTCACATGAATTGAGGCTAGCTGTACACTAAATCCTATGGCACCTCTAGCTTGATTATTCTAAGTGACAAGCAACCTAGTAGGCGCAATATAAATCTCATGAAGGCTTGTAGGCGCCATCACTTCCTTCTCCTTGTCTTGTAGGCGCCACTTGCATAGAATCTTCAAGGAACTAAGTCAAAAGACTAGCCCTTGGCTCCACCAAGCCTATTGCTTTCTCTTGGCCAACATAAAGCTTAGTTAAAGCTTCTAAGGTATGGAAATATATCCTAGGCGCCACTAATTTGTATTGTAATTGTTTATGCAAGTTTAAAGACTACAGAAGACATACAAGCGCAACCAAGTACAAATTGCAAGTTGTTGGTTTAATTTACATGGACAGGAGCGTGCCACGTAGTTAAAGCTACTCATCAACCACCTACCTTCTATATAAACAAACGAATCAAATAAGCATTGTATCTCTCTTTTACATTGAACAACGGAGCTCTTGAAAATTTTGTCTACGCATTATTCCATCATTGATTTGACGGAGAGAGGTCATGCCCATTTGTTTACTCACCAATTAAAAGTCTTACACATACTGTTACACTCATTGTATAATGTCCTTGAGTTGTATTGATTGCTGATTCGATAAGGAGTTATAGCTTTTAGAGTGATAAGTCGTATTCATAAGTTTGATAGCTTATCTTGTATTGAATAATTCTTTTGATACTTTGAACATTCGATTCAAAAGTGTAAGCAACCTTCGAGGTTCAATTTCTTAATATAAGAATTATACCCCGAAATCTCTGTGTGTTTGTTTATTTCATTTGGAGTTTTATTTTCCGCTACATCTTTTGCGAAAAATGAAGAACATACATTCACCCCCCCCCCCCTCTGTATGTACCTTTTGGACCTAACAACAATACAAAACCTGTGACAACACATATCTGATCTGTATATCGATCAACAAGCTCTGATACCAACTGTTAGGTCCATTGGTCAATAAAGAGGTGGGTGGATGTATTTTTGTTCATTTTTCGAGTTTATGCAGCGGAATATGAGAATATAAAATGAAAAACATAAACACCAAGAGATCCGGGGATAAATTCTTTTATTAAGAAAATAAACCTTAAAGGTTTTGCTTACAACAAAGAATACAAAAGATTCAATGCAACCTATTACTCTAAAATAAAATAGCTCTTATAAATGATGAGCAATACAAATGAAGAGACTATTTGATTGATTGTAGTTATATGTAAGACTTTATTGATGTATCCCACAATAATTTAATCCACTTGATTTTCAAGAAAAAAATCTATTAAATCAAGAGTATTCAATATTGTGCTACGATTGCCAAAAGAGCATGTCGTGATACGTACTAGGGATAAAGATCCGCTAGGAGAATTACAAGTAGAAAGAAATAAATTCTAGGTAGAATATAGAAATTTATTTCAATTGTAGACCTCTAGCTCCTTGTATGTATATGTATGTATATTTAATGCTTTGAGGCTGCTCTACAACTTGTTGATTGAAAAGGATTAAAGTGTTGAATAAATAGTGTTGAATCCTTAATTTTTTTTAGCATGAAAGACTATCTTTGGAGCTTATAAGACTATCGGCAAGACAATCAGCACAACCATTTGAACTACAAAGACTATCGGTAAGACTATCAACCAATCAGCATTGAACTACTAAGACTATCGGTAAGACTATCATTGAACTATTAAGACTATAGGCAGATAGTCTTACTAGTTCATTCTAATAGTCCTTTCAGCATAAATAAGCTTTTAATAGTCTTTATAAGTCATTTCTGATAGTCTTTCCAGCATAAAAAAGCTTTCCAATAGTCTTTTTGAGCCATTTCTTCTCCCGTAGCAAACCTATTTGATTTTAATAACTTAAAATAATTAACAAATCAATTAACTTATTAAATTAATTAACTCTAACTAAATTAATTTATTTTCATAAGCTAAATAATTGATTTAATTAATTAAAAGAATTAAAACTAAATTCTTTTAATCCCTCCATCCAAATAGAGCAATCCAAATCATATCACTTGATCACTTAACAATATTTCAAATGATAATATTTAGTTTTCCTTCACGGATCATTGACACCTAGTGCAATGGTCTGGTTCACAGACAACTAGTTCCGCTCTCCTGCATTCGTATTATAAACTCTACAAACCATTGTTAAGCATGGCTCTTTATTAGCAAATTCACTGAAATATCACGGTCTTCACATGTATTAAAACAAACTTTTTCGAATACCCTTAGCCATTTATTCCACTAATTTCTTGAACATATTAATGAACTTCTAACAGTGCTTTGTCAAGGATTTATTCACTGTAGTCTGTCTTTATCCATATATATACCACATCTTCAACTTGCAAGTCGTGTTCTATGTTGAATTATCAAACCAAGCATTGTTGAGATAATATATACAGCTTCGTTCTTGCTCAGCATTATCAGATATTCATGAAAAAAATGTGAAATTAACAAATTAACAAAAAAAATATAAAGATAAAAAAGTCTAAACATCAGTTAATGCATCTTTTACCTACAACTGATCAACCATACTATTTCATTTTATAGTGTGCTACTCCCTCCCTCCCATTCAATAGTTAACAATTTCTATTTTGGGATGTCCCATCCAATTCTTTACATTTCAAAACTATCCCAAAATAGTAAAATTTTAATAATTTTAAAACTCAAATGGACCCACTACTTCCCACTAACTCCATCTATCTTCATAATCTATTGCTTAAATAATAATTATCCTAACACTACCTTTCTTACGCTTTTCATCTACTTTATTTCTATTTCATAATCTCTGTACCCAATTCAATAGGACAGAGGGAGTACAAGCTAAAAGGGAGAAATAAACAAATTTGCAAGAGGAAAATTGATATAGTTAATTAGTGATACTAACCAACACAAAACAAAACATATTTAGAGTTAATATCAAGCTTAGAAAGTTAGTAAACTTTTGATAAAATTGATATGTATTTCAAATTTTGAATTATTTAAATAAAAAATTTAGACTCATAAAAAAATGAGATAGCTTATAAGTTTATTAAATTTTTTTGAGCAAGATTGAAGCAGTATTTATTATCTCAACAATGCTGGTTTGGATAACTCAACATAGAACAAGGACTTGGAAATAATACTATGTTCCACCGAAATCAGTACAGATTGAAGATTTGGAATATACATGTGGTTCTGTGAAGTGCAGTAAAGAAGTCATCAACAGAAGTCCGTATGAAGTTCATTAATATGTTCAAGCAATGGAGAAATAAGGTCGAAGACATTTGAAGCAGTTCTTAGAATTAGTGTGAAGACCTAAAGGATTTTAGTGAGGCTGATTGAATATGGTAGAAACTTAACAAGGAATTGATTGCGAATAATATGAAGGCCTGAGAGTGGAACTAGTCGTTTGTGAACCAGACCAATTGCACTAGGTGTCAGTGATCCATAAAGGGAAACTATATATTATTATTCAGGAAAATTGTTAAGTAAGGAGTTGTATACTGGGAAGGGGTAAAGTGAAATAACTTTATAAGATTGGTCCTGAAAATGCAGCTTTTGAAAGTACAGTGGCTTGAATGGAAAGAAAGAAAAGCTTGGGTATCAAAGTGCAAATGCTACATGATAATGTGCCATGCACAAGGTGTCTTGGCTAGGGTTATTTTTTAAAGTAAAGTTTAATTATAAACTTTATCTTATTCATTTTATAAACTTTAATAAGTTTATTTTATAAATAGTTACAAGTTCATTTTATAAACCTTAAAATAATTTATTCTATAAACTCTTAATAATTTATTCTATAAACTTAATTTAGATTATATTATAAACTCTAAACAAGTTTATTTATAATCTTAATGATGGTTTATTAAATGAATTAAGAATGAGTTTGTTTACTAAATTATTTTAACTTTGAAAATTAAGGAATCCTAACTAACTAACATGCATGCATACACGTTGTCACATCTATACATACAAATTGCAATCCGCCAAGGCCTGGTTACAGTAGTAAGATTGATGTCGAGCCTTGAAAATCTAGTCTGCAGAAAACTAAGAAACCTGCAATGTTGTATTGTATTCAGATGTTGAGTCCTACCGTTCATATTGCACCTGTCGTCTCATAATGCAGCACTGATGTCTACTCCAAGTTCTGATAGCATTGAACACATGATCAAAGTACCTGTGCTGGGAGCCTCTGTCGACTCCTGCTGCAAATCCTGGCCTTCACTGTATTGCTACTACGTCGACACTTGGAGAAGCTATCTTCTGCTTGGTCGACAATTACACACGCGAGTTACAGAAACTAAGTAAAGGTGCACTGAAAAATTATGTGTCTACACCAGGAGTTATCTTAGTGACAAAATGTCGACATTTAGGGTTTATGTTATAAAAATCTAAGTACTGCTAATGTCCAGTGTATGTGCAAGGTTGTCGACATATACAAATCACTTTGGTTGATATTTTGACAAGTCTAGAAGCAACACAGCACAGACTGGTCGACACTTATAGCACACACCTGCATTATAACCCAAGTCAAAGGCGACTGCACAGTGATACAACACTATCGACTCTTAGAATTAAAATCAGCCGACACTTGCAAAGAATATGTCCAAAACATCAACCACTATAATTAAAACGCTTGGATAATAGAGTGCCACGTCTCCAAGTCTTATCCAACAAGCCACCTACCTATATCTATCAGCATTATACATTTTTGAAAAATATCTCTCTATGACATTGAAGGCGGAGCTCTTGAAAATTAAAAGCTCACTTTCTCTATTCATTGATTTGACAAGGAGAGGTTATGTCCAAATTTTCATACACCATTAAATCCTTACAAATCAGATACACTCATTAGTATGCAGCTTTCTCCCCTTTGTCAAATCATATGACAAGTTGTATAGCTTTTTAGAATGATAGATAAACACATGTATTGATAGCTTATCTCCATAGTTGTGTTTAGCTATTTGATGCTTTGATTTTATATCAAAGTTTGTAAGCACCCCTTTCAAGGATTAATTTTTTAATAAAAGAATTATTCCCCGAAGCTTGCTTGTTTGTTCGTTTTATTTTATTTTAGAAAAACGAAGAACATACATTCACCCCTCTATATGTACCTTTTGGACCTAAAAATTTCAAGACACTTGATGATAAACTTTCAAAAAAATATCAATTAAGCATAGAACATTCGTACATTTTAAACTAACAATAAAATAAAATAAAATGTGAAAGTGGTTTATTTAAAATGAATAATTAATATATAATTATAATATATGTTAGGTCACGAGTTATAAGCTAATAATAGTTTTTCAATAAAAATTTAGTGTAACAATTTATACATACTAATAATTTCTGAACTAATTGTTCCTAAACTTAAAAATATTGATTATCTATGTGATGGGACTAATATTTTTGTGCTCAACCGGCCTGTAGGATTGGGTTTTAGTGAACAGTCATCTACTGGACTGCCTACATATTGACATAATATTTTATTCCTCTAGCACCTTCCCATGTCTTTGAAAACCTTCTAATTCAACACCCTCTCATGTCTTCGAAAACCTTCTCGTGTCTTCAAAAACCTTTTAATCAATTTATATAAAGAGAATGAATTACAATCTTTAATTCGTATTTACTATCATTTCTTATATTTTATATTTTCTCTTCACATCTCCCATTCTTTCCATGTTTTGTATCGGTAAACTTTTTAAAATATTAAATTCAGTAATAAATCCACCACCAATTTTTTAATTTGATTGTTGAGAAAACTGCGGTCAAAAACAATCTCAAATCTCCATTGAATGCGATTCTTGTTAAATTTGTTGATTTTTGTGCAATTTACTAATTTTGGCACAATCCTCGTATGGTTTGACTATTATGGAATACTAGCATTATATATACATACACTTGCACAAAAACATAATGACGCCAATTTTCTCGGTTCAAGACATGCTTTAGTCTAGTCAGATTTTATAATATTTAGGTACATGCTTGTGAATATGCATTCATAGTTAAATTTAAATTAATTTAGATTTCTTTCAATCAAATTTACTTATTTTTCAACTTCCGAATAAAATTAAAGCAAATCAAAATCTAATAGTGTATGATTGATTTCATATATCAATTTTATATTACGTCGAGACTGATTACAAAAGAATGATCCCAAAAAATTAAGTTGCAACATATTGTCAAACAAAAAAGTCAACCATATATACATATATATATATATATAACATGAATTTTATACCCCAAATGCATATTTTGAATATTTTTAATATCTTTAACTTGTATATATTGAAAGTTTTATTTCAAGAGTTATTCTACACATATTTTTTAAATTTATTTGTATAAATATATATTTGACATTATTATAGGAAACGATGAACAAAATACTACAAAAAGGATGGACAACAATGGCACATGCATTCCAGGTAATATATTTATTACCTTATTGATGATGGTGCAAAAAATACATTTTATTATATTTATAGATCTAAGTAATACTTGTAGATGATGATGCAAAAATTAAATTCATGTTGTCAACTTTATTCAATCTCATGGGGACGTGCTTGTATCTACTCCAATTGAATAAAACTGAAACAAGATTTCGGATCTTTTTTTTCTTAATTTGAATTTTTTTTATGTAAAATGAAGCAAAATTCGAACCCTTTTAAATGCTAAATATATGTTGTAATCAGTTATATGATATTTAATTTAAGTTCAACTTTCAAATTTAATTAATTTAGATTTTGGTCAAATTTGAATATTTTTTCAAATTTCAAATAAAATCAAAACGGACCAAGATCTCATGATTGAGAATAATTCTAAATTAAGCTAACTTGACATGGCACAAATGTTATTCTTGATATAGATATATATATATATATATATATATATA
>PHNY01299677.1:3160-19425 GCA_003724115.2 Anethum foeniculum
TTTTAAACCAGGGAATAATTTTTTGAATGTATGAATGTCACACAAACCTGAAGTTTCAAAACTTCTGTATGCTTCTTTGTATAAACAATATTAAACGGCTTCAATTCGGATATAAGCTCACTTGTTTCTTCATCATTAGCCTATAAAATAAAACAAAATAGTGCAGTGAAAAAATCTCACACCACATACAATTTATGACAAATATTTTTGTGTACTTTTCAAGACATGCACATATTATGAACATAACGGAACTTACATGACGTCGTTCTTCAAATTGTTTCACACCACTGGCGTGCGGGAATGTTAAATGCCTGCGATTCTCTGTGTTGGTCTTTGACATCTTCTTATAAGCTCCTGTATCCCAGTAATCACAGCAACCAAAACATGAATCCTCTTTACAAGTTTAACAAGCTTGTTCCATTTCCTTATTAGAATTCCTCTTCATTGTAAACATATTTTGCTTCATGTTTCTTCTCAAATGATCTCTAACCACATAATTCGCCTCTTGCTTTGTGTAGCCTTTTGGATAATAATAGTAAGTCTGAAAAACAAGAGAAACAATAAACTTTAGCTAGTTACAGTTCAAGAAATGGAGGAGACCATTGAAAAAAAAAGATAGCAAAAATGATGCCAAAGTGAAAATATGCTAACAAAGAATTAAAAAATAATTCAGAGCAAAAGTTCATTGAAGAAATTAGAAGTTCAATCAAGCAAATAGATCTGTTTAGAGACAATCAAATAAATCTGTTTTCTCAAAATACTTCTGAACCCCTCCAGCATTATTTATTTATATCATTGTCAGACTATCCGTAGTTGTAATATATATGAGGAGATAGGAATATCACGAATATAATACAATTTGGCAGAATAATCATAGGCTATCAGCAAAAGTGGAACACTATCTAGGCAACTTTGGACAAATATTCTACAAGATATAACCAGTGCGGAACTATTAGCTACAAAATCGTAGAACTAATATAGATTTAGCTTAAAAAGCAATGCACACACAAATACGATATACATGAAATAATCTCGAACATATATAATATTAGAGTAATTAGTCGCAGCTAAAGTATCCGGTATCCACAGACATGTAGATACTGCAATTAATATATACTCGGTAAAAATATATCAAGTTACACAATCACTAAATTGTACTCAATCACTATTACTTCCAAAACTAAAATTCTATATTCTCACAATCAACTTCTCAAGCAACGTCTAACATCCCAAATTTCTTAGACAAATAATATTAACAGGATATCCTAAAAATAAATAATATGATTCATTAATACTTTAAATTAGGATCCCAAATTAAGGCCAGAAAAAGATCTTATCAGTGTTTCTTAATGTACATACCCTGAACTTTTTAACACATATGTTAAAAAAAGCCTCCCGTTTTTGTTCTTTTTCAAAGGTCGTCTTATATGTCCATTCCCCTCTTAGTATACCTTTTAGGGTCCTTTTGTACCTAGCCTCCTTGATCCTACAAAAAAAATGAAGGTTAAGTTGTAGTTGTAGTTGTAGAGATATAGTTAACACATTTAGTAAAAAAAAAAAAAGAACATAGGTAATACGTTTTTTCATCAAAGAATTACACCACTCCAAGCTTAGGCTCTCCCTTCTTTGGTGGTTTTTTGTAATCACCATAACACACACTTCTTGCAGCTCTTCCATTAGTAGTCTCCAGATCACCTTCCATCTCGTCCTCACCCTCCATATCTTCCTCGATGTTGTATTTGACTTATTTTGTCAAATATAATTAACGAAATAAATACATGAATAATGTATTGAATAATTAGATATTATGAGGATGATAAATATGAGAGTCACATATCAAATATATTAATTGTATGGAAGTTACAAAATACATATATTAAGTATAATAAATTGGGAGTTACATAATATTTAAGTATTGCATTGATATGTA
Source organism: Anethum foeniculum (assembly GCA_003724115.2). Lineage (NCBI taxonomy): Eukaryota > Viridiplantae > Streptophyta > Magnoliopsida > Apiales > Apiaceae > Anethum > Anethum foeniculum. Next base: position 5,091 of record PHNY01299677.1, read on the forward strand.
CTAATTGGGCTGTTATGTTATTGGGATGAAGGATGTGAATATAAAGCCTATATATAGTGGTTCATACTATTAAGAAAAAAGCACTAGAAAAGAAGATGAAAAGCTTTTTTCAATTCACTATCCGAAATTCCAAAAAGATTAATCTCACTTCTATTCCTATTTTATTCATTTTAATCTTAGCATGGTATTAGAGCTAGGTTGATTATATATGGTAATTTTTCAACTCAAGTCACGGTATTGGTTTTGAAAATGGTAGTTGTCCATGTTTATTTGTTGGCATTTTCGGATGATTCATTTCTTTGGTAATTGTGGGTGATAAAAAAAATAGAAGTAGTTTTCAAGTGGTTTCCATCGACATGGTTTTTCCCGTCATGCTATATTGTCCATACTTTGGTTGTTTGTATCTACGCCTATATCCTTTCATTCTCACATGTTTTTATAGAATTCTTATTTATTTACAATTCTACATATATTTTTTTTCAAATTTATTTTTTAGTTGGTGAGTATATATTTGAAATTTATTCATATTTTGAAGGTGATACAAAATATTGGTTACCAAGTAGATTGGTTACATTTGATATGGACTTGATTTGTTTCCATAATATATATGGAGGCTAAAAGAATAGTTGGTACTCACAGTACATGTGATATCAGAAATTTAAAAAGAAAATGCTTTAAGATAATTGAAAAATTATTATTGAAAAGGATTAAAATTAATCGGTGAAAAGATAATATATTATGTGATGCTCGGAATAGAGAGCATGAGAATAGTTATGCAATATAAGAAATTTATGTTATGGTTGTATTTTGGATGTTGAATGAATTTGACAAAATCAGTTATGTTAACACTTTACGAAGTGTCAAGCTTGAAGAAAATTAGTACTGAATTTTATGAGTGAATTGAGATGAATTATGTTATTATTGTATATTGGTTGAAAATGTACATTTTACATATTGAGGCATATGTTTAACTCGATCCGGTCGAGAATAATGAAACGGGCCTTAATATTGATAATGAACCATTATATATGGTTGTAAGTGACAGATCAAGAATTTCACCAAAGTGGGTGATTGATTTTTTTTTTTGTACGATAGTGAACAATTTTATATGTTGACATGAAAATGTTATGATGAGATCGCAAAAATCTATGTATAGATGAAATTCATAATATTTGAAATTGATTTTATTGAATCAATTAACGTTGGAGTTGTGAGATCTACTGAAGATAGAAAATTAATTTTGGAAAGAAAAATAAGGTTATTTGTATGGTTTTTAAGTTTGAGGTATGCCTAGTTACAAAAGGTTTATACAAGAACTCGAGAATATGCTCAATTGAGAATGAATTAGAAAAATTATGTCTATATTTTGAAAAGTGGGAGCTTGTTTGGAAATTTGAGATGAAAAATTGGATGGAATCTTATATGTTCGGAAAATCAAAATTAAGGGATAGAATATATTCTAATGTTGAGTTTAAAATAGAAAAAGTTTTGAATCAAATTCTTAATCGTTTTAGGATGCAGAATTGTAGTCCGACGCCAATACCATTAAGAATGATGAGAAATATTTAATGTGGAAAAAGAAAATACTAAATCTATGATATGTGCAAGTGGTTAGAATTTCGATAATTTTTTTTATAATCGACTGATTTGACATGACATATTTAGTAAGTCTTGTAAGTGAATTGTGAAAATAATTTTTGATTGAGGCTAGCAAGAGACTGTAAAGAGGATCATGATCAAATACCTGAAGAGTACGTTGCATAAATGGGTTCTTAGGCATACATGTATGAATTTGTTGGTTATTACGGTGCAAGAATCGGAGGTGATATTGATAATACGAATTAAATTTTGGGACACCAATTTAATGTTGGTGGAATTGAAGTTGGGTTAGTAAGAAATGTGATATACATTCTCACTATTCATAAATTTTAGAACCATTTCCAAAGTTATTTTTGTTGAACTTCGGGATGTTAAGTTCATGATATGGTGTATATTTTTTAATGAATAAATGTGGCTGATTAAAATTAAATTAAAGAAATAAATACATGAATAATATATTGAATAATTAGATATTTAGAGGGTGATAAATATGAGAGTTACATATCTTATATATTAATTGTGTGGAAATTACAAAATACGTGTATTAAGTACAATAAATTGGGAGTTACATAATATTTAAGTATTGCATTGATATGTACTAATTGGGCTGTTATATTATTAAAATGGAGGATGTGAATGTAAAGCCTATATATAGTGGTTCATACCATCAAGAAAAAATCACTAGAAAAGTAGATGAAAAGCTTTGTTAAATTCGTTATGCGGAATCCCAAAAAGATTAATCTCACTTCTATTTATATTTTTTCATTTTAATCTTAACACTCACCTTCCATATCGTCATCACCTTTAATCTCTTTATCTCCCTCAATTTCTTCCTCACTCTTCTCAAGTCCCTCACCATCACAATCATAATCGCTATCACTATCGTTATCGCTATCATCAACATTTACTTTACCCCAACCTAAATGACCTCTTCCCCTTCTCTCATCTACTCTACCCCTGCCCCCATGTCCAATCACTTTAACCTTGTCTCTTCCACCATCACGTATGACCGTAACCTTGTTCCTTCCACCATCCCCTCGGCCCCTTCCACCATAACGTGTGAACGTACCCTTGCCCCTTCGACCATCCTCTCTGTCCCTTCCACCATCCTTCTACCCCTTCCCTCATCTACTATTACCCGACCCTTACCCTTCTTTTGACCCATACCGCTACCTCCTATGTCAAAACTAGCCCCATACAGTCGACTTGAAAGCATAACCTGAAAAAAAAAGGGTAAACCCTAGATTTTGTTAGATGAACAAAACAAACTGTATGAAATCGATTACATAAATTTGTATGTGTGTTTTGGTGTGTGTAGATAAGTGAAAGAGAAGATAGGTTGAAATCGAAGTCGATTAAACTGAAATCGAAATCGAAATCGAAATTGAAATTATGTTGCAATCGATACCTTTTTAACTGGTCTCTGGTCGGAGTTCGTAGCCATCACTATGTGTTTATCGCTTGAAAGTTGAAACCCTAGCCACTATGTGTTTATCGTCGTTTGCTTCTTAGAGGGAGACAGAAACAAAATAGAATAATAAGAATGAAAATAAAAAATATTTTTTTAGTATTTATAAAAGTCAAAATTCGACCAAAACCGGTCATATGTATTATTGACCAGCTCCAATCATTTTAGTAAATCAATGGTACAAGACCAGTTGCTACTGGAATTGCCCACTGAACTGCGAATTTTTTCCAAAAATCAAACGACATTTATTTAACCATAATTCATGTACTCAATCTCTATGAACAATACATAGCAACCACAATTTACATAAAAATTCAAAATTTAGTACATAATAAAACAGTAATTCCAAATTTGATACAATAATTTATAAAAACGATTAAAACATATTGTCATTGCTTGTCACTATCACTTCGCTCATCAACACTCATGTCTTCATTGTTATTTTGATTTTCATCATAATCCTCTACAATGTTATCATTTTTATAATTTCTCAAATCAATGAAAAAGTTGGAAGGATCATTAATTACTATGGTATCCACGTGTGATGATGAAGCATTTGATGTATCATTTTGAAAAGCAGCATCATTAGATGTAGCGTTATCATTATTTCCCACATTTTCATCTACTTGTCGACTCTTCATTATAAACACCATGTACCATAGTGATTTTGCATTTGTAATACTTGGTAGATAACATACTTGATGAGATTGGCTAGCCAATATGAAAACATCTTCGGCATTTAGTTTTAATCTAACCTCCACGTTAGTAATTCTATTTCTATCCATTTTGATGTGCGTTGTGTGATCAAACCAATGGCATTTAAGTGAGATAGCATCATGGCCATTATGGTAGTGTAGCTTGAGAACTTTAAGTAGTCTTCCGTAGTAATTTCCGTAGCTCTCTTTATAAGATCTTATAAATATATATTAGAAGAATTTAAATACAAATAATGTATAACTAATGCACTTTACACTTTAGAACTCATTATATTATTTACCTATCATAACCACGCCCGAATTTTGTGATGTGTGTTCTTTGAGACTTTCGCAGTTAAACTTGTAGCCATTACAAATGCACCCTTTATAAGTTTCCACATCATCCTTCAGAACTCTTATTGAAACCTTGAACTTAGGATTAATGACTCATCTGCTATCTGTTACCTTATCAAATGATAGACAAATTTACACATATATATAGTAAACATATGAGTGCCTGAAAATCAAAATACTTATATAAAGGAGAAGACAAAGGCGTTTATGTGGCGCCTCTCAAATCACCTCATTCTATTTTTCTAATTTTCTCAAATTTTTTAAATTAATAAATAGAGAAAATTTTAATTACCTTATATTCTCCTAAACTTTCCTATTAACTCAAATTACCTTCTTATTATGTTATTCTAAAATTTCTCTACTATATCAATAAGCTTTCTTCTTAACTCAAGTTATCAAATTACCATCTTATTATTCTCCTAAAGTTTTTCTACTATATCAATAAACTTTCCACTTAACTCAAATTATCATTTTATTATTTTTCTAAAATTTCTTTAACATATTATTATTATTTCAAACTTTATTTTCAAGTCATAAAGTTAATTACCTCATTTTTTTCTTAAACTTTCTCCTTAGCTCAAATTACCATGTTATAATTTTCCTAAAATTTCTCTATCACATTATTATTTAAACCTTTCTTTTAAGTCAAAGTTATTATCTTAATATTCTCCTAAATTTCAAGTCCTAGTTTTAAAGGAAGTAAATAATCTTATATATACATAAGTGTAAATCTTTTGGCTTGAAAAAAAGAGAGCAAATTGTTAGCTTTTTTCATTTGCGCTTGTATTTCAAACTTTAATTTGCATGTTATGATAGTTTTGTTACTATTTGTTTTGTTAAACCTTTAAATGTTTGTTATTATTTGATTGATTTATGATTTTAGGATGCATGATTGATTTTATGATTTTCGAATGCAGCCTTTTACACATGAAGAACGGAGGATGTTGTGGATCAATTAGCTTTAGAGGTTCGTTTAATTGAGGCTATTTAATTATAAATGTATTATTTGATCTTAAATTTAAGTAATATATGTCTGTTACTTTCATTAGCGCTTGTGTTTCAAACTTTATTTTGTATATTGTGATAGTTTTATCACTATTTGTTTTGCTAAGCCTTTAAGTGTATGTTATTGTTTGATTGGTTTTATGATTTTAGAATGCTCGATTGATTTCATGATTTTAGAACGCAGTCTTTTGTCCGGGAAAACCAGAGGACTCTATGGATAGTAAGTTTTAGAGTTGATTGAGTCTATGAATTTTGTTAGCAGCCTTTTGTCCGGGTAGAACGGAGGATGCTATGGATTAGTTAGTTTTAGAGGTTTATTTCATTATTAAGACTATTAAATTATAAAAAGTATTTGATATTTATATTTAAGTAATTTATGTTTGTTATTTTATATTAAATATAGTCAAAAAAATATATTAAAAAGCTGTTGTATCGTTATATTTAAAAATATTATTATATTACCGCCGCGAAGCCCGACCTATTGTCCTAGATAAAATAAGAATGTAAATGTTATGTGCACTAGTAATTTATATTAAGAGTTACCCTTCTTTCCATCCAATTTGTGAATATTTCTTTTTTGATACATTTCTTTTTCTGCATCATTGAATTCCGGATGATGCTTGCGAACCAACTTGTGAAATTCACTAAAATTTAACACAAAATTACCAAAATAAAAAATAAAAAAGGTGCTCTTAAGCATTCAAATACAAGTACCTATATTAAACTATAAATATGAATAATAATGACTACAAAGACCATACCTCAAATATATGGCAACCTCTAGTGAATTAATGAGTATGTAGTACTTAACAAGCCTCTTTTCTTCATCACCCAGGAGTCTATGTCCCGTATGCAGTTGAGGTTTTGTAAGATACCTATAAACATCTAACAAATCGGGATCACAAGAATTTTTTGGTGCCACATTATGACGCAGTTGTGTATGCACTGTTTCGAACTTGTCTTTGAAATAGAAAGAGCAAAAGTGCACACTTTCTTCCTTAATATAATGTTCTGTCATTAAACCTCCGACCGAGCTTTGTTTTTAACTTTCATTTTCAGACCATGCAAGTATTTTTCAACAAAATACATCCATCGAAAATTTGTTGGGCCACCTAACTTACACTTAGTAGCTAAATGTAGTGGCAAATGTTCCATTAGATCAAAAAAACCTGGAATGTATATGGTTTCAAGTTTGGACATTATCCTCACTATGTCCTTTTCCATTTTCTCCAAATCAGAGTATTTCAAATTTGATGTACACAAATCTGGAAAGAAGTTGGAAAACTCAATAAAAACATCACCCACATGCTTCGATAGAAAGTCACGATAAACAATAGGCAACAGTTTTTGCATAAAGATATGACAATCATGTGATTTCATTCCTTGAACAGTGTTTTTTTCAAAATTCACACACCTTGATATATTTGAAACATAACCATCCGGAAGTTTCAATGCTTCGATCCACTTGAACAACTTATGAACTTGTTCTCTTGTAGGCACATATGGCACACTTGGCATTGTGCCATCATCTCGTATTCACAAATCACGATGTAGACCTAATTCTTTACAATCTTTTCTTGATTTTTCTTTGGTCTTATTTTTATCATTTCATCGTGTAAAAAATGTTATCAAAAACATTTTTTTGGGTGTGCATGACATCAATGTTGTGACGAAGATTAAGTGTCTCCCAATACGGCAACTCAGAAAATGGAGAGAGATGAGTCCATTTATGTGCCACACCATAGTCTCTAGGCTTTCTCCAGCTCGTCTTTCCAGGAGGATGAACTGTATATCCTCACAAACGGCCCTTGCTAGTGATCCTGAATGTCGAGTTGTAATTGAACGTGTCTACCTACTCCTAAACTTAGTACTCTTTCTCAACGGATCATTTGGTTCCAAGAAATATCTAGCAGTGCTATAGAAACTAGGTTTGCCACAATGCTTAAGTTATTTGCCTTTCACATCTCCAATACATATATGACATGCCAACTTACCTTTAGTTGATCATCCGCTGAGCATGCCAAGTGCAGGAAAATCACAAATTGTCCACATCAAAATTGCATTCATCATAAAATTTGTGTCAGACAACCTATCATATGTTTCCACCCTTGTCCTCCACAAAATTCTCAATTCATCAATCAGTGGTCGGAGATAGGCATGAAGATCTTTTGTAGGATCACTAGGTCCAGGAATGAGAAGAGGCATAAATATATATGGAGCTTTTGTGCACATGGATGGTGGAAGATTGTAAACAACAACTATCACAGGACACACTGTGTAACCTCTCGCGTGTGGATCACGAAATGGGTCAAATCCATTAGAAGAGAGGCCAAGTCTGCCATTCCGCATCTCTTTTGCGAAATCGGGAAATCTACTATCAAATTGCTTTCATTCATCTCCATCAGCTGGATGAGATAATTCACCTTCGGTTACAACTCTTTTGTGGTGCCACCTCATATATTATGTGGTCTTCTTGGCCATAAACAAATGTTATAACCTTGCTGTAACAGGAAAATACCTTAAGATCTTTTGTGGGATCTTCTTTTTCTTTGGATCTTTCCGTACCTTTTATCGGCTTGTATTGCATATGTCACAATGTGTCTTTTTACTATTTTCCTTGTAAAACAGCATACAGTCATTCTCACAAGCATCAATCTTTTCATATCCCATATTCAATGCACTTGTCATCTTTTTGGCATTGTAGTATGTTCCAGGTAGTTTGTGGTCATTAGGCAACACCGACTGAATGAGTCCAAGCAACTCATCAAACCCCTTGTTACTACAACCATGCTTGTTCTTGAAGTGCAAAAACTTGTTTATAAATGCTAATCTTGTAATGTTGGCATTGTTTGGATAAAGTGGTTCAGAAGCATTGTCAACCATCTCATAAAATTTTCGTGTTGTTGCATTCGGTTCTTCCTCAACATTCTCAAAATGTGTATGTGCGTCTATAAAGTCTCTTAGCATTTCGTGTGCATCATACTGTTGAGCAAGATTGAAACTGGATATGTTATCTGAACAATGCTGGTTTGGATAACTCAATATAGAACAAGAACTTGAAAATAATATTATGTTCCACTAAGAATCAGAACAGATTAAAGTCATGGTATATACACAAAGATCTTGGTATCTGCAGTGAAGAAGTCGTCAACAGAAGAATGTGTGAAGTTCATTAACATGTTCAGGCAATAGAGTAATAAGGTTGAAGACATTTGTAGCAGTTAGTAGAATCAGTATGAAGACCTCAAGTAAGTGAAGTTGATTGTATATCGTAGAAGACTTAACAATGGTTTATAGAGTTCATGATACGAAGACCTGAAAGCGGAACTAGTCGTCTATGAAGCAAACCAATTGTACTAAGCGTCAGTGATCCATGAAGAGAAACTAAGTATTATCATTCAAAGAATTGTTAAGTGAGAATTCGTATCTAAGAAGAATATTTTATGGTTTATGCGAAGACTCGGGGAGAAGACTTGAAGACGGAACACCTAAACAGCTAACAGGGTCTTCAGTAACTAAGTCAGAAGTTCTATACTAGTTATTCTAGGCGCCACCTAGAGTGTACAAGGCCTAGTAGGCGCCACTTGTGGTTTAAGGACCTAAAAACTAAGTACAAGATTCATACTTGTACTAGTGGGCGCCACCACCAAGTGAAGGCCACATAATCTAAGTCAAAATCACATAATGTTTGACTATAGGCGCCACTTCCATTCTATATCACCTAGGAGGTGTAACATGGAGTTTCTGTGTATTAAAACTAAATACGAGGCTTCTTATAGGTGCTACCACTACTTATAGATGACCTTATAGGCGCCACATGCAAGCTAAGTTCAAAGAAACTAAGTTAACTCTCATGAAAAGCTTTATAAGCGCCACCACTTCAATGTACTCACTAGTAGGCCCTATCTTATGTCTTTCTTGAAGTTTCTAAGTGCTTTAAACCATACTCTAGGCGCCACTTCTTCAAGGTTTAACGTTTATTCAAGTATGAAAGCTACAGAGTGAATACAGGCACCACAAATATTACAAATGCAAGCTGTGATTCATTTTACTTGGACTACAGTGTGCCACGTCTCCTTTCCCTCTCTCCAAGCTACCTACCTCATATAAAAATTAAATCAGATCAAAATTGAGTGTGACTTCTCGAGAATTGAAAGCGAAGCTCTACAGAATTATTTCTTGGCTCAAATCATTCGATTCTTTTAAGTAATTACAAGGAGAAGTGCTGCCAAATTTTATATTCACCATTTAAAGACTTACACACTGTTACACTCATAGTTATAACTTCTTTTGATTGTATTGTTTAATCATTTGATAAGAGCTATGGACGTTAGAGTGATAGAAAGTAACCATTGATTTGATAGCTTATCTTATATTGGTTATTTGTCTTTGACACTTTAAATCTTTTATATTTAAAGGTGTAAGCAATCCTTCGAGATTTAGTTTCTTAATCAAAGAATTATACCCCGTTATCTCTTGTGTTCTTTTTGTTTCGTTTTAAGTTTTAAAAAACGGACGCAAATACATTCACCCCCTCCGTATTTGACCTTTGGACCTAACAAATACCTATCATCCTCTCTATAACCAATATTACTAAAACTGGGCCTAGCTTGGACCCACGGCCTATTTGTTTCCTCATGCAAATCCCATGTTGTATACGTTGCATCCAACTCCGATTTGATGCCATCTATAATACATGCCTATATAAAATTTTAAAATAATTAACAAACACATATCAAAATTGAGCTAAATGCTACAAAGTACAATAATCTTATAATGATACTTACAATAACGAAAATTACACTAATTTTATAAATTAGCAATTATAATTTCACATTCATGGACATCTATTTGATGAATAAACATAAAAAGTGATCTAAACAACTGACTAATATACATATTAAAAGGGACCTACATCTCAACAAGCACACCAATTTCATAATTATACTTACAACAACAAATAATCACATTAATTTTGTAAATATAATTTCACCCCCAAATGATATTAACATATGTTAAGGAATAATAAACAATTAAGCATATCCCAAATTCATCACTGGGATTATGAGGTCTTACGGGATGTTTGTAATGACAGGGATGTGGGTCTTATTAAGCGTATCCCAATTTCATCAGTGGTAAGTGAGGATTCGTGGTTTTGGATTAGAGACGAGAAGGGTGAGTTCACGGTCAAAAGCTGCTATAGATGGTTACATGGAGAAGTTGTGGATGTAAATAGACATTTCTGGAAGCGTCTCTGGTCGTTGAAGATACCTGGAAAAGTCGGATATTTTCTATGGAGAGTATGTCGAGGATACTTATCAACAGCAGGGGCATTGGCAATGAAACATGTAGATATTGATATAAGCTGCCCCTGGTGTCATCAGGAGGTGGAAACTGATAGTCATGTGTTATTTCATTGTGATTTTGCTAGGACCGTGTGGCAATGTTCTGAGGTTAAGTCTATGCTCCATTTAGTACCGGGTAACACAGTGTTTGATGTGCTCATACGTTGTTTTTCTGTGTTTACTAGAGACCAGTGTGTAATAATTGGGATGATTCTATGGAGTCTGTGGAATCGGAGAAATAAATGGGTCTGGGACAAAGTTAACGGTTCAGTCTTTGGTGTTTTGGCGGCAGCTCATAATTTATTATATGATTGGAAGGAGGCTCAATCGCTGGCGCTGGTTTGTGGTAACAAAGAAATGAATATGGTAGAGAGGAAATGGACTAAACCTCCTGAAGGGTATGTGAAGATAAACTGTGATGCGTCTGGAGTCGTAAATGGTTCGGTTGGAGTTGGATGTGTTGTACGAGATTCACAAGGACGTTTCGTGGGTGCTCGTTACTGTCGAATTGAAGGTGGGTGGCAGCCTCGAGAAGCTGAAGTTCTCAGCCTTAAAGAGGGTCTGTCCTGGGTTAAGTCAATTGGGTATAAGCAATGCATTTTTGAGACAGATTCACAGGTGTTAGCAATGGCATGTAAAGGTAATTGAGTTTCTTTCTAGGAAAATATTAAGATGTAATAGTTTTTTAAATTAGCAACTTTATTTAAAATGTTGACATGATTATACTTTAGCTTACTTTTTATATTTGACTTGAAGAGAAATTCTAGAAAATATTTGTTTTGAAGAGAAATTTTAGGAAAATATTTTGAATTTTTAATTCAAAAAATTGAGAAAATTTGAAAAATAGAATGTGACGATGTGAGAGGAGCCACCTAAACGCCCTCGTCTTCTCCTTTATATGATATAAATATGTTGGTAGAGAGTATCGAACCCTAAAAAAATTATTGTGTTGTTTGATTTATATCGGCTCTCTCTTGAATTCTAGAAATCAGATTTTGACGATTTTACAGTTCACGTGAAGCTCACGAAATAATCATTAATTCTGTGATGGTTTAAAAAGTATTATCTATGTAAAACTATTCAAAAACTAAAAATGAAAGACAGTTAGGAATTTTGCATTAAGTATTTATTCAATTTTGGATATCAATTTAAATAATATATTCAACTTAGGATAACTACTTAATTTTGGCTTAGATCAAGAAAATATAGAATATTCCTTTATTTTAATCTAACGACTATCATCTATTTTTTTTCAAGATCTAACGATCCTTATTACATTGGTAGTCAGGGACCATGACTACCGAAAATTTGGATAAAATCTCTCTTATGCATACTATATAATAAGGATATAATTGGGAGAATTCAGGAAAAGGTCAAAGTCGGGATAAGAAGCATGCACGTCTTTCGTAGGAAAGGTCCAATTACTATGTTGAAGGTTCTCTAGGGCAATTGTCATCTACTCTATTTTTATGGGTTATTTCTCATAAAAGTGTAATGGATAAAATTAATATTTGATCTCCTATAAATACGGGATAATTAAATACATTTAAGGGTGTGTATAGTACGATTAGATGTAATTTTTAATATTAACCGTTATCAAACTAATAAAGTCGGTTTGTTTTAGTTATTATTATTAACAGCTACCATTTAAAATGATTTTTTTAAAGTTGATTAATCATTTATCGGTTTCGATTTTTCACTTTTTAATACTATTTTTTTCTTCTACTTGTATGGAATTTTTGTCGTAATGCATTAGACAAAATTAGTAATGTCAAAAGGTCAATAAATATATTATATTAAAAATTAAAGATTAATTACTTTTATAATCATAAAAATAAAATAAATTTATTTTGTAATAATACCATAAATAAAGATAATTGTTAGTTATAGAGGCATGCCTGGTAATATCTATAAACAAGCCTATCTACACGGCAACTCTATGAGTTACCTATATGATCCTATAACTAGGGGAACCTTGTTTTTGAACAAGTCAGTTCTAGAATAGGACAATGTACGTAACTCTTTAATACAACCACAATAAATCAACAACCCAAAATCAAATCTACACCAAGAAAGCAATCACAATCTCCGTACAACCAAAATCAATAACAAAACTTTCTAATCTAACGGATCTGATTTGTATATCGATCAACAAGCTCTGATACCAATTGTTAGGTCCAAAAGGTACATACAGAAGGGGGGGTGAATGTATGTTCTTCATTTTTCAGATTAGATGCAGCGAAAAATAAAACTCAAAACGAAATAAACAAACACACTGATTTTCCGGGGTATAATTCTAGAAATTAAACTTCGAAGGGTTGCTTACACCTTTGAATCGAATATTCAAAGTATCAAAAGAAGTATTCAATACAAGATAAGCTATCGAAACTATGAATACAACTTATCACTCTAAAAGCTATAACTCCTTATCGAATAATCAATCAATACAAATGAAGGACGTTATAACAATGAGTGTTACTGTATGTGTAAGACTTTAAACGTTGATAAAACAAATGGGCATGACCTCTCTCGGTCAAATCAATGATCGAATAAAATTTGGATCCAATTTTCAAGAGCTTCACTATTAAAAATGGTAGAGAGATACAAAGCCAATATGCTTCATATTGTATATATAGATGGTAGGAGGTAGGTGGATAGACTTGAGACGTGGCACACTCTCGTCCAAGTATATTGAAACCAACAGCTTGCATCTGTACTTTGTTGCGCATGAAATGTCTCTGTAGCTTTATAACTTGAATAAACAATTAACACTTTAAGTGGTGGTGCCTAGAATGAAGTTCAATCACTTAGAACTATAACAAAGATCATTTGTTGCGCCTAGGGTTTGTTCAACAGCCTTAGTGGCGCCTCCTAGAAGGGGTATAAGTTGAAGTTGCGCCTAGGAAGCATCCTTGGACTTAAGTGGCACATACTAGTATCATTACAAGGCAAGGTGGCGCCTAGGAGTGACTTGTACTTGGTTTTTGAATCAACAACACTTTGGTTGCGCCTATAGACACTAAGAATGACTAGGTGGCGCCTATAAGTACTCCTAGTACTTAGAAATTTCAAACCAAACATAGGTGGCGCCTGCTAGCTACCATAAGGAGATGGTGGCGCCTATAGACACCATTTTGACTTAGTTGTATGAGAGAAATTTACAAGTGGCGCCTATAGTAGCTTCTTGCACTTAGATTTTTCAAGGCAAACTCCAAGTGGTGCCTATTCTAGTACAAGGTGACTTTGTACTTAGTTTTTATGAACCTCAAAAAACTTGTGGAGCCTAGAGTGCACTAAGTACAAACCTTGACTTAGTTTCTGGAGCCACTGACAACTGGAAAGCTGTTTCGTCTTCTCGTCTTCTCCTCGAGTCTTCGTACAAACCATTCTGCATTCTTCTTAGGTACAAATACTCACTTAACAATCATTCTAATGATGATACTTAGTTTCCCTTCACGGATCACTGACGTCTAGTGTAATTGGTCTGGTTCACAGACGACTAGTTCCGCTCTCAGGCCTTCGTACCATGAACTTTACAAACCATTGTCAAGTCTTCTACCATATATAAACAACTTCACTTATAATCTTTCAGGCCTTCACACTGATCATACTAACTTCTACGAATGACTTCAACCTTATTACTCCGTTGCCTGAACATGTTAATGAACTTCAAACGGTCTTCTGTTGACGACTTCTTCACTGCAGCTATTAGGAACTTTGTGTATATACCATGACTTCAATTTGTACTTGTGACGGCCTCAACTCCGGGGTTAAGAGTTGACGTCACAAAACACAAAAGAATAGAAATAAAACCTGCTAATAAAAATAATACAACCCCCTGACCAAGATCTTGCCAGGTTTAAGTATGA
>PHNY01299687.1:8298-20730 GCA_003724115.2 Anethum foeniculum
GAAATATTTCGAGTACTAAAAATAAGAGAAAGTTTGATGACAAAAAGAAAGACACTAAAACACGTGAAAGACTATCAATATTCGGGGGAACATGCTACGCCTACCCCGCTTCACAAGAATACACATTTGTACGCGGAGAGAGTATCATTATAATTACGAAAGTTTGCCTCTTTTTTTCTTTATTTTAAACATCAAATGTCGCCTATTTTATACATAAGCATTTATTAATTTTTAATAAACTTCTTTTAACCAATGTAACGTTTGTAAGAAAGAAGCAAAGAGATATGATCTGATATAATTTCAATATCTAAGATCTTATGCATTCTTTGCCCTCAAAAAAAAAAAAAAAAGATCTTATGCATTCTATTAAAATTAACATAAAATAGTACCCTATGAAAATGAACGTACTTAGGAATTGTTTAGAACATGAAATCACAATCCCGCTGGTGAGAGTGAAATTGAGATTCCAAACATTTTTGTATAAAATTCTTATTTTCATTTTTGTTAATCGATTAAAATTTATCGTCCAAACGGCATCTAGAAGCTACACAATTTTCTCGCCACACACACTTAATTACAATTGATAAGTTAACTTTCGGGGTTTGAAAAGATATATTGTTTTCTTCTTCTATTCGCAAATTGCAGTCGGCATTTTTAGGTTAAGAAATAAAGAAAACAGGATATTTAGGCTCCTAGGCTCCTAGTTAAAATTGTTGTACAGTTTCAAAATTTGCTGTTGAAAAACTAAGATAAATACTCGCTGACATTTTTTTTATTTGGATATATTAAATATCAAAGTGATTATCAAATTAAAGTCATATATCACTTTGAGCGGCGGTACATACCCAAAAACGTTTTCAAAAATATTCTCGAATGACTTGTGGCGGGTCGTGGGACTCATGAATGCACGATGGGTCCATATCATTTATAAAAAAGTAGTCAATCATATACTGACAACTCGACATTCGGGAACGATTTTGGAAACCGTTTTGGGAACTACACCATATCTCTATCACTTTACCCACCAATTTCAATGGGTATCCTTTGAATCATTAAAATCATAATAAATATCAAATGGATACTTCTGAACATGTACTCGAAAAATAAAAAGTATTTATGGAGTTTTATACATTTTTCTTGAATACTATTGCATCCAAATAAAAAGTTATGAATTCTAGTTTTTAAAAATAATTTTTATTTTTAAAATACTAAAATAAAATATATAGAAAAATACTAAAATTTATAACTTTTCATTTTGCCCTAGCATTGAAAAAAAAAGGTATAAAACTCCTTAAAAATAATTTTAGTAAATCCTAAATTATATTAAATAATAAAATTATACAAATATAAAAAAATGAATTTTAACTTTTCATTTTAAGCAACTTAAAATCATAAAAAAAAAAATTCTAAATCTAGCCAAGCTGGCGTATGAGTATCATTTATTTATCTTGCAATGATTTGAAAAATGATACGCACATGAGAACTTCATGTACCTAAGTATCTCTAATAATGCTAACAAGAAAACTAGTGTGTAGTCTCTATCTTAAGCTTAAAATTCATCCAAATTAACCTAAAAAGGATGGTACTGCACGTCTGCACCCTCGCTCAAGACATGCATTGCTTGTCTACTTCCGATTCATTCTGACAGGATCGGAAATCTTTACATCTGCCGCGAGTGTCCCTACGCTATACAGCTATGTTCAATCAAGTTAAAGCACCACAAAATAAAAGATTTTGTGAATTGGCTCTAAGCCCGCAAACAACGTTGCAAAATAAAGAAAAAAAAATCATGTATATTGAAGAATGAAAGTGTCATCATTAAAAATTTACGTTATCACTTTGACTAATTTGATATCCACGTAGAACAACCTAAACTTCCCAGAAAATAAGAGCTTACGAAAATAAGCTGTGCGACCCTCCCGTGGCAGCTCACCTGATTGAGGCGGGACTTTAGGGCTTACCACTCCAAGGTCCTAATTTCGACTCAGCTGATTGAGGCGGGACTTTAGGGCTTACCACTCCATGATCCTAATTTCGATTTCAAGTGACGCTCGGATTTAAGTAGGGGGTCACGCGGCGGACACCTGGTCATAAAAAAAAAAAAAGCTGTACGAAACAATTAAATCAACGGTAGAAGATTTTAGAGATAAACTTTTACAGGAAAGAAGTATCAATGTACATAGATTTTCAGCCAAAATTTATACAACATGAAAGATGTACTAGAATAAACAAAATCACTATAGTTTTTGAGTCAAAAGACTGCATTTGATTTCCGGGTCTCCTGCAAGGTTGGGATTTCAATAAAATTTTCCCGATGTAAGTGCATCAAGTTTAGCACAGTTATCCTACTGTAGCAATGTGTAAGCAATTAATATTGATGGAGTTTTCTGTGTTGGAGGCTTGGAGCTGGCCTTTGGATTGTAATGTTGAATGCATAATGCCAAAATTGGCTACAGTAACCTTATGTCGACCGACCTTAATATATAACCTGCCAAATATTGTAAGGTTTTTTAAAACTTGTGATCAATACACTTGAGAAAAAAAAAAAAAAAACACTGGTATAATTACATAAATACATCCTATTCTTGTAGTTTCTATCTATAGGATAATAGGGTACTCTAGGAGATCGGGACCAACATGTAATAATACATGATCTGTTTAAAAACAATCGCGAGTTACCAGACAACCCAACCTATCCAATGCCACACAGAAACAAGAATGGGCTCAATTAGATTTGCAGAAACCACAAAAAAAAAATAAAAAAAAAATCATCAAATAAATCAGGGTCTGTTTGAATTATAAGAATGTTAAACAGAAATGAGAATAAGATTCTATTACATTTTTTGTATTGAAAATTTATTTCTTTCCTTCCTGTAATGGCGTTGAAATCACTGATTCAAAAGGCAGGTAGGTCTATATAATTTTGATAATGGAACTTGTTATAAGTATTCAGTTGTAGGCTTGTACCCTACCGGATATAGGTTGAGTGGTCCGGGATAAAATATTTTCAAAACTGAAATTATGATCAATTTCGGATGAAAAGAATGCGTGTCTTTGTCCCGTGGTTCTATCGTGTCTTTTTTCTTGTGATAATACAACATCTAGGGCCAAAAAATTATCAATGTATTGTGGAAGTAGTCATATTAATTTATAACTTCTTGTGATCTCATTATTCATATTCCAGGAATGTTTGTCCTTCAAGAGACACATATTTTTTTTAGGGTAGTTTATTCAGCCCGGATGAAATCAAATGTTAAAACTGATCATGACTGAGGGTGTTTGTCATGCACAAGAAAACCTGTATAAATGACCGATTCACCCGGGTTCACAGGCATAAATCAGACCTTGTATTCTAAGAAAGAAATCTAGCCCGATAATGTTTTAAAAATTGGTTCAAAACAATTCATCCCAACAAAGTTTGTTGTACGTCTCTACTGCCATTTTTTGTATCTGTTATCGAGTACATTTTTACTTTTTATATACTAATATAAAATTAGTAGGAGGTCAAAAGTAATACCGGTACCCCAATTTTTTTTTTAAATTTTTATAAAATAATATAGCATAATATATTGTAGATTTTAATCTGTGAGTATCTCTGTATACACAGTAAATCACATGTTATTACTAAAAATATTATGGGTTTTAACATTTTCCGAAAGTTGAACACCTTTCATGACACTTTCGGATAAAATAAAGCTGGTGCTCATTATTAAGTGATCATTATTAGGTTCATCAAATCTCAGACTGCGCCTCGGCTGAGATTAATATAGTATTTTAAATTGTGTTGGAATTTGAGGCAAAGTTCCAATTTCTATATCATAATTTTGCTGTCCTTGCGACGTATGAGTATATTCGATGGGGAGAAATTATCAAAAATTGAAATTAGTAAGATGCATGTGTAGGTGGACCAAAACTTCTTATGATAATTTAGAAAATCCACACATGTAATCGAAAAATATGAATGAGAAAATGTTAATAATTATATATATATATATATATATATATGATTATATATATATATATATATAAGATTATATATATATATAAGATTATATATATATAAAACATGAAATGTATAGATTTTTTTAATATGATATTGTTTTAAATTTAATTTAAATTGAAATTAAGTAGAAATGCCCGTGTTATTTAGTAGAAATAGCAAATTTGTAATTAAAAAATAAAACGTAAAGTGTTTAACTGAAAATTTAATTGGTTAGTCATTAGTAATTATAATATTTATTTTACTTTATTAAATAGAATTGTCCGTAATATTTTTGAAAAATGAGATATTTTAGTTGAAAAATAAAATAAAATGTAACGTGTTTAAGTTGAAAAAGGTAATCGATTTTATATACTAAGTATGATTAAAATAGTAGTTATTAGTAATGATAATATTTTATCTTATTAAACAGAATTTCCTTGATATTTTTGAAAAAGAAGGTGTTTTAGTTGGTAAAAATAAAAAAGGTAACGTATTTCAGTTGGAAAATGTAATTGGATTTTATACTAATTACGAATAAAATAATAGCTATTAGTAATAAAAAAATAAAAATGGGGACATGTTTAGTTTAAAAAGGCAATTGGTTAGGTATTAGTAGTTATAATATTATTATTTTATATTATTAAATAGATTTGGTTAGGTATTAGTAGTTATAATATTATTATTTTATATTATTGAATAAATTTGCCCGTGATATTTTTGGGAAAATGGATGTTTTAGTTAACGATATTTTTAGAAAATGAAATGTTTTAGATAGAAAAAGTTGAAAAATTGACATGTTTAGTTTAAAAAGTTAATTAGTGTTTAGTTAAAAAGGATAATTAGTTAGTTATTTTGGAAAGGAAATATTTTAGTTACGAAAATAAAAAACGGTGACATATTTAATTAAAAAAGGTAATTGGTTAGGTATTAGTGGTTATTATATTATAATCTTATAAGACTTGCCCGTGCTATTTTTGAATAAAGAGATGTTTTAGTTGAATTTTAGTTTTCAGTTTTTGGTCATTTATTCAAATTATTAAATAACAAAATAATATGTATAATAGCGGTTATACAATTTATGTATAATAGCATCTATACAATTGTTTTTTTTAATTAAAAAAGTTACATTTTAACTAAAATAGATTATCTTATAATTGTTTGATTTTAAATGTAATTATATTGTGGATATGAATTTTTATTTATGAGAATGTTTTATTTTTAATAATAGAATTATATTAGTAATAGGATGATAAAAATATTATGAAATAGAATTATATTGGGAATTGGATGAGTACATGTGACCACACCAATGAAACTTTCAATGTTTCATCTTTAATATAATATTATATATATTAGCTCATAACTTGTGCGAAATACAAATTTTAAAGTATTAAATAAAGACTCCAACATAATCTTATATCGCAATAAATATTATTTAACACCTCTTAAATTTTATGATACATTTTGCTACAATTAATGACAATTATAACAAATATTAATACCAATATCAACATTATACCAATATCAGCAACAAAGGATTTCAACACAGAGTTTTTACATAAACTAGATTCTTATATCATGTTAATTAGCCTGTCATTCTAAAATCTTAAAGTATCAAATAATAGACTCCAACAAAATCTTATACCACAATAAATATTATCTAATAATAATAAATAAATATTATCTAATTTTATAATTATACGTAATGGAACCTGCAGGATGAAATAACAAGAAATTATATTAAATTAATAAATTTTGTATAATGGTGTAGTTGCATCTAATAATTATAAAAGAAAAAAACTGAAACTTGGTATTGCTTGTTCATGTATTGACATATATTCTTTTTAGTGAATTCTGAACCATTTATCTTGAATACGCTTAAAATTTATAAATTATACAAATATCTATAGTTATTAAAGGTTAGCCAGATATATATTTTCAAATAAAAGTTGTTTAAATCAATATCTTTCATATTTTTTGGGTGAAAAGAATAAAATCTTTGATTTAACAAGAGTAGTGTTTAACTATCATATATCTATGTTACGGGATGCACAGAAGTCGATCCACAGCATGGCCATTTTTACAGTTAAACAAAAAGTGAAACCAAATTTCACTATCTTTCCGTTCTTTTTTTTCGTCAAGTACTTGCTTCCCCTTCACGACTCACGAGATTGGTACATATATATACACATGCAATTGCTTCCACTAAATTAACTCAATCTGCGTGCGCCCTTGTATTCTCGTAGCTTCTTATACATTCCACTCTCTCCCTCCCTCTCTACAAACCAAATGGCGAAGAGTCTGGGTTTTCTTCAACAGGCTGATACGAATCCAACCTTTGAAGCAGATGAAGACGCTGGTTTGCAACACACAACCAAGAAATCTGATAGCTTCGTAGTTGAAATGGAAAGGTTTTCTCATTTATCATCCAAAAACATCTCTCCGAATTCAAGAATTACGGTATGTTTCAGTTGGGTTGCTTTTGTTTTCTTGTTGTTCGGTGATTGTATATATGTGTGTAATGATGCTGTGATTCTTTCCCAATTTCCATCAAAAGAAAACAAGTTTTTACATTTGTAATTTTATGTCAACTTTAACAAACAATTGCATGGACTACACAAGGCCATTACCTAGCTTCAAAGTATAACTTACCTTTCTTAGGTGACATGTATTATAACTAAAACTTAATTTTATTATAATATAATAAAATGCTGAATTAATCTACCTGAATTTACTGAATATATATTGTGGAAAAGAAAGGATATTCTTGGAAAGAATCAGCAGTAGATCCAATGGACCATGACAGACTTACAATTGCTTTCCGTGACTCTAAAAATATCAGCCTTAATTTGTAGCCTAATTTGTACGTTTATGTATTGTTTATATATGCGAAATCAAGTTGCAGTGCAAGCTTTCAAGAAAAGGGTCAGGCCGTGAGAAGGAGATGAACATCAATGGGTCAGGCTGTGATGAGAAGAAGATGAACAGCAATGCTGACAATGAGAAAGGTACGTGCCTATCTGTCTTTATGTTATGTATCACCTCAAACAAAACAACAAACTAATACATTAGATATTAAATTTTCTTATCATCCCCACCATTCATGTATCCTCCAAAAAGAAGCTTAATTATTGAAAATATTGTCATTATTCTAAAAATATATATTTTAACAAATCATAAAACAAGTCATTTCAGGCATTTAATAAGTTGCTCTATCATTTTCTATATGTTTTTCTATGTTGCAGTTAATTATTGAGTCATGTTTATGTATATAGGCTGAAATTCAGTGGATACAAAATAAGATTACCCAAGTTACAATAAAATTGTGACAAGTAACTCTAATCATTAATAAAATTTGAACAAATCACCTAAATTTCAGTAGAAATTTCGAAAATTTGGTGGCTTGCTAGATTTCCCATCTTTTTCGTTTTTGTCAAATAATTAGGTTTACATGGCTCGAGTGTCTGTTTTAATAATTTGGGAATGAGCGATAATCCAACCTGATAATGATAAAAGACTATCACTTGAGTTATCTTGGTTCTTAATTTGATCCCAAGTGCACGACTTTTAGATGGAGAAAAATGTAAGAAGTATATATTCTGTGATACATTAAGGGTCCTTTGGTTCGCGGAACGAGGAATCAGGTTAAAGTGGTATGAGTTAAGGTATCATTCTTGATATTATGTGTTTGGTTGAGTGATGGAATGAATATATTGAATTTAAATATTTTTAAATTATTAATTTCTTTTAATGAAAAATATTAATTTAATAATATTTTTATCTACTTTTGAGTTGTTGATTTAATTTTGGGTCATATATTTATATATAATTGTAAACAAAATCAAAAATATATTTGATTCCTCATACCCATGTTTCATACCCACTTTTATCAAAAATTCATATTATGGGGGTTTGAGGTATGAGTTTGGAGTAATAAATTTTGCAACCAAATATTGGAATGAACAAAACCCATACCTGAAAAACATGAACCAAACGACCCTAAGTATTACCCTATATCGTTAAATTTCTTTTCTATTTATACAACTTATTTATTATGGTGTAAAAAGTTAAAAAAATAGTTATTGTCCATAAAGATAAATTTGAATGTTAACATCAATTATCAAGGAAAAATTAATTATTATGAAAAGAAACAATTTTCTAAAACTATATTTATACTAGTATGAAAAGTATAATTATAAGTATATATATATATAAAAAAATATTTATACTTAAATTTCATTGATATTATCATCAAAATATATAATTTTTATTTCTGCTTCATTTTCATCAAACGTATTATATACGGAGACATGTATATGGGTACTGTGTATTCTGCAGCGACCAAGTTTGGTCCGAGTATTTGTTTTTGGGTACTTTGCAATAGTAGTTGTCTACTGAGTTAATAGGTTGCTTTTATATGTATAAGATAATTTTTTTTAATTGCTCAATACGGTATTTGGATTGATATTGCCCAATAAATCTTCTCTCAAATCAAGAATAACATATTGATTAATTTTAAATCATTTATTACTGTGTTCGCATAACATAAACACCTTTTAAGAAAACCTTTGTCACAGAGTATTCCACACATCTCTAATCACCACCGAGTGAACCTTTGACCCTCATACTAGTTGTTGACTAGCTAACAAACTTTAATTCCATATCAATATAATAGTAGTCCGTTTTAAACTGAGTTTGCACAAGTTTATTTTAGAATAATCTCAAATAAATCTCATACTAATAAAATTAACTAGCTACTCCATTTCTAAATGATTTTTAATTAATTATTTCACGTGCTACTTGAAATGAGGCTACTGTTCAACAGCATGTTCATGGGACTCGTCTCGGAAATTAAACTGTAAAAAGGGACCCGGTTATGGGCTGACCACGACTCATTTCAAATATGAAGATCATACGCACTATAACCAACTTACCTGGACCAAGCGATATTATCGCGACACGTGCTACTACCGACCTGTGCTATTACCATAAGAAACGTAACTGTAGTATCATTTTTGGCTGTTCTAATTTGGAACAATGTGTAAGATACAAAGTACCCGTCTTACAACTTGACTCGTATGCAAACCAATAATTGATCAATTATGTTTTTAGTAAGAGAGATATATTTTAAAATCGAAATTCAGACATGAGAATTACTAATCGAGTCATGTTTGAGCTTCTGAGGTGTCCATTATTTTCATCACCCTTGTAATTAATTTATACGTTTCTTAACTTTTTTACGTATAGTTGAAAGATGTTTTGTACGGAAATTACAAAATGCTTCTGCTCAATTGTGATCGAGACAATAATGTCGATGATGCCACGATTTTACCATCAGAAGGTGCTCTATGTTGAATATAATATGAACCGAGAACTGGTCCATCTATAATTTTAAGATAAGATATTAGAAGAAAGTTCTATATAAATTTTATATTATATTCAATTATTTACGCATATTACACGCAACTTCTTTGGTCGAGTAATCATTCGCACCGTCACACGTATCATGATATTACACATGCACTTTTGATTTACAAGCTACTATATATTGATGGGGTTGCTAATATTGTAGTTATTTGTTTGTCTCCGGATGAAATTGTAAAAATAGCAGCGGCAAACTTAGTAGATTCAAGCACGCCTGAAAAGCCAATATTAGTGACGGTAGGAGCCACCAACTACCCATTCGACCAGCAAATTCACGAGCACATCACTATCACAACTCCCACCACCACCAACACAACGGAAAGCAAACTTTACAGCAAAAGAAGAAACAGTTTCAAGCGCTCTTCTTCTTGGACCATTGCCCCAAGAAGGATTCTCTTTTTCTTCGCCACCTTGTAAGTTCACTTCTAATCTATATATGCAAGCACTAACATGTGACAACGCAAAAGTGCTCTCTTGGATATATAAAGGGTTACGTTAGAATATACTGCTGGGGCCTTTTTGTAACATCTTAAAATTTTACATGAACTGCTTACTTAAAATGTTATTGGGGGGTCTCAAAGTTCAACTCACTCCCAAACGGGATCTTATAGTATATTCTAACATGTTCAAAGTAACCATAAGTGTTTAAATTTATGAAATTGTCAATATAAAGAAATATATAAATTAACAACGTACTCGAGAGTACTAACTAATGAATTATAAATGTCCACACTTTTGTGACAGGTCGAGCATGGGAACAATATTACTGATATACCTCACACTATCAATGAAAAATGGTTGTTGGGATGCCAACTCTATCGGGTAGCAAAGGAGAGTACTAGTGTTATGATCAGCAAGTGCATGCAAGCTACATGTTGAAGACTTCAAGTCGTGTTTTCTAGCTATGTATATACTACATATTCTGTATATGTAATATGTGTTTATATGTGTGTCGGTGTGGCTGCTGCGTCCCTCTTTGCCGGCAAGATAAGATCATTTTAATGTGTAGGCGGTAGGCCTTTCAGAGTTAGAGAAACTGAAGTTCTTATTTTAGGAATTCCGGTAACAAGCTCTAAGGTTAATTTAATGATCTATATATATCAACAAAAAATCATAAATATTGCAAGGAGTATTTTTAACACATGTTGTGTGCTGTATTGTGTGAACAATTCCATACCGAATGAACTAATTTGAGGTGTTATCTGTACTTACTAATCATAAGGGCATATTCAAAAATGTATATCAGTGTGAATATTATTTTTGGTCATGACTACAAAAATTCAGGTACACGTTATAAGCCTCTAGGTTGAGTGACTGGTATTTAAAACCCTAGTCTACTCCAAAAAAAACAATACAATCTATATACATCAATATCTTAATCTTATCTTATCTTAATATATATAAAAGGAAAACCGGCGCTCTAGAATAGCTCGAATTATATTTATCTTTTTTCTTAGAGCTCTTTTAATTTAAATATTAAAAATCAAAACTTCCTTTTTTTCATGTCCTAACTTTTAGGTATGATAATAATTATAAAAGAGAAGTGTCCAAAAATATGTTAACAAATTCAAATACAAATCAAATTTCAAATTTCAAATTTCTTTCTTTAAGTCTTATTTTTTAAGAAAATATAGTTAAAACCTTTTATAAGGACCTATTTTTTAGAAAGAAAATTGAAACTTTTTTTAAATTGGATAAGAGATTTTTGAAATCAAATTTCGTTTTTGAAAATATTAAATTTAAGTTTATTTTCTTACGTGTGTTTTGAATGTATTAACTTTGAATAATATTTATATATTTTTCTAGAGCTCCTTTATATTAATTCACAAAATTTAAAATTTCCTTATTTACATTCGAGTTTATAATATATAAAAAACTAAGTTAAACTTTCCTTAATTACATTCGAATTTATGGAAAAGTCAATAATTACATATTCGAATCATAGAAGACATGCAAAATTACTTAGAACAAAATATGCTTTGAAGATTTTTTTAGAGATCTATATAAATACAAAATAGAACAGAATACATTATAGAATTTTATTTTAAATAATCCTTTTTATTTTTATTTGTGCAGGTTTATATAGGATTTCTTTCAAAATCTGTCTGAATAATCAGTACCCAAAAGTCCTAACATATCATATCAGGTTTGTCCTGGCATGAACCTTTTTAAAAATATATATATACATCTAATATATACATCCCGTAGTCATAAATACGTGCAATTATTTTGATGCATGATAACCCTCTTTATTGGCCATGTATGTATTACTAATTTAGATGATTGTGAAATTATGTCAGAGCCTTTTTTTGAATACATATTTGCACAATTTTTTTTTTATAAAAGTAGATGAGCATTCGGACTTATATGCGGTAACCGATGATTACAAACTTCTCTATCGTAATTCTGATTTCTTATTTGTATAAATAACTTAATTACTATTTTTTATATATTGATTTGTAGCGATGAGAGTGTAATATGATGCGCAAAGATTGCAAGAAAAAAATTCACGAAATCTATATAAACAAATCTATCTTAATTGGTCAATATTACTTTCTTAGTAATTCTTTTCCTTTGCTTGTTTGGTCGAAAACACGCAAGCGCACGTGATCAACTTGAAGTATATAAATAAGTAGAGTTCGTTCCCACAGAAACCGGTTTTTAGTAAATTATGCACTTCTGCAACAATGTATGGTTTTTATCCACTGCTAAGACGAGTAACAAAGTGATGGGTTGTTTAACTAAATCTACTTGCTAAGATCAAATTAACAAAACTTAAGATTATTAACTAAGAGAATTGAATCGAATTACTTATGAGAATAAAAACATGAAGTTTTAACTTCATTATTTACTTCCTTCAGAGTTATGCCTTTAATTGGAACATGTGATGTTGATAACTAATCTAATAACACGAAACTAATACACGCTATCTTTCGATATACGTATATCATACCACTCAAACTCCACAATTAAGATAGATATCGAATGGACACCAATTATGCTTAGACCCTATATGTCTATAAGAT
>PHNY01299688.1:0-16514 GCA_003724115.2 Anethum foeniculum
ATATATTTGTGAAACTGAAGTTGGCTTTTCTCCTTGCAAACTGCAGAAAACAGGAGAAGATGTCACCTCAACGAAAACCAAAGCTACCAAGAGACCACCTAAGAAGAGACGTCAAAATTGACAATTCAAGGAGCATGCTATACCTTACTTTCAGTGCCAAAAATGAACAAAATAGTGGTTGTTTGAGCACTAACCATCCTTTTGTTTTACTAGTTCGAGATTTTTTTTAGTATATTGTAATGGAGTAACAATTAAATGTCGAGAAGGATGTTGTTTTTGAGTTTTAATGAATTTTGCATCTTGGAACATTAGAGGTTTGAATAGAGAGACCCATCAAAATGAAGTCATAACTTTTAGTGGGTTTGTTAGAAACTAAAGTTCGAAGTAATGATAGTTTTGGCATTTCTAAGAAAATATCTTGCAACTGGAAATGGCTTTTTAACTATGATTTTCGTTACAATGGGCAATCTGGATTGGTTGGGATGATGATGTTTGGGATATTTCGTTATGCAATGCATCAGCTCAACATATCACCTGCCTTGTTTTGAGAGAGATTATTTTCTTGCTTACTTGTGTAGTTGTGTTTGTGTATACGTTTTCAACGAAGCCTGTATTGAACTCCACTTTGGCATTATTTATCTTCAGTTAACACCGCCCTCTTACCTGGTCGAAAGAACTTAAAAGAGAGGGGTTTAATTTTTAACCGTCATTAAAGTCTATATATCTTCATATCTGATTAGTGGAATTCATCGACTTATACCCATAACACATGTTGTATGTGATGATCAGAAAATTATATGCAAACAAAATATTTATTGCAACTCTTTAGTACCCGGAGTTGTCAAAGGTGGCTCTAGGCGGGTGAGTAAATGCAATGATTTTGTAAGAATCACTGTTCGGTCCTTTACTGGTAACCTTCAGGAGGACCAGTCTAGGTGGGAAAAAAAATCAAGCATTAGTTTTTTTTAATTCCCAGTGCGTTTTAGAGCACTTCTCTGCAGTTTAAGAATGGGTTATACATCAGCTACCATGAGGCTTATCCAACGTGATGTGCTCTCTAGCACATTATGTGTGCACCCATGACTATAGCTGAAAGTGTTTTGGTTTATCTAATTTAGACCGACAGTTAAAACTCCTCTGAGATTCCAAATGATGACTACTCTCTGCCTGCAATTTCAATTGTGAGTATACTAGTAAGCAGCAACAATTTGATGATCCTTTTACAGGGTGTGTAAGATAATTTTACAGTTTCAACTGCCAGGCAGAAAATCAATTCAAGGAAACAATCATACAGCATACATAAAATCTATAACTATCATTCCATGACATCAATTTTTAACATCCAGAATTGGACGTTGCAACATTTGCTGGACAGACATAGCAGCCAAACATAGCACCTCATAATGTGAAGTTGACAAGAACTACAAGTGTACCCGTTAAGACAGAAAAATATTGAAGGAAAGTAGAGAAAGATGAGTTATCACAAAAAAGAAGAGGATGAAGGGGATAATAATGTTTCTACAAACATCACAAAATCTCAATTCATAGACAACCTAAACGTACTCCACGTTCAACATCATCTAATTTTCTAGTGATGAAATTACCAAAATTTTGAACTTTGTTGGCAATCACTTCAGCTGAGGAAGTCAAGTACCCATACAAAACATCTACTCTATCTTATCATCTTTATCTGCAGGTGGATCAAGTAAAGTAGATGTTTGTTCCTCGACTACATCTGTTTCTGCCGGATTACTGGGAGAGGCTTGTTCGGCTTGTTCTCCACCCTCGTTATTTTCTGGGTGAAAATTGATGGGAAACTTTGTCACCCTTGGTTTGTCGGTCAATATATTTCTTTGGACCTTGTCTATCAGAACTTTCTGAGGAGGTTCCTCTTTGAGCTTTTCATCATCATAGTCATTGTTCACATAATAGCCCACTCTAACAAATTCCTGACCCAGATAAGAGCAAGTTAGCAGGAGGACAGTCACTCCAATTATATCTTCTTCACGAATTTTTGATGGATTGGGAGGGTCCGCCTGGCAAAAGGCAACAAAGATAGAATGAACACGAGTACACGACTAACACTCAGTCAAAATCAAAGTTACTTACGAGATTTTGTCTGAATGTAGAATACCTGGAAAACAAAACGATAATTCCCAATGTTGACAGGCCCCACAAGAACACTTTCCAAAAGCTGGTCATAGGTCTCATCTTCAGCTGATCCAACATATATGAGTTTCCACTCCAGATCTGCACATGTAAAGAATGAATATAAGCTGGATGATATCATGTTAAGAACACTTATATCTTAGATGTTATAAGGATTCAATATATATTTTTTTCTTTTTACAATTAGTTAGAGGTGGTCCGAGTTCCATATAATATCTCTCAATCTTTTCCATGTAGAAAACTCCATCAACAAGACCGAACAGGAAATGAAAAGTCGTACTATCAAGCATTTTACAAAAAATAAAAGAATGAACTTACCTTCATATTAAACTATATCCAAATTACTTGTCAGGTAGACAGATGTTGACAAATTCATACAAGAAATCTAGTGTTTGACCTTAAACTACGGGCAATGTGTTGTAAAAGATCGGAAACTTGGAATCAAAACTTGAAGTATTGAATCAAGCCGAGTTGAGGGTGTACTAAATCATTTTTAATGATCCAAAACCTATCCTTGCCAGAGTTATTAACTAGTTTCTCAAGCAATTATAAAACAACATCAATGTCATTTGTCAAGAGATCACTATAGTTGTACAAGTTCCAAACTTTAAGGTCTATATTAGTTTAATAAGTAAACTACTTCAAAAATTGGCAAAAAGTCTTCCTTTAGTAGCTTACTCAAAATTGCCCAAGAGCATAAGAAACCACTTAACCATGTCTCTCTCCTAGTGAAACTTATGTTTCCTGGACTTGTTGGAAGTATATAAAATAACATGTGTGCATTCCAAGTGTAAAGTGTCTGACACAAGTACTCAAGGTGTAACAAACAGACCAGTACTCAAGGTAAATTGGTGAAATAAAAGGTTTGGATAAAAATAGCAATAGAATTAATCTTCACTCGAACCTAAGAGAAATGCCCTCTATTTAGCCCAATTATCAACATGAAGCCAAACTTTTAACAGTCACGGCCTTGGGGCCATAAACATGTACAGTTTTAGAACTACAAGCCTAAGAAAATGTTCAACTAACTGTAAGGTGTTAATCCCAGTAAAAATGATGCATAGCACTGTAAAAAATTATTAGACTGCAATTTTAGAAGAAAAATATCTGTGCTCTCTTGAATGAGATAGTTAATAACTGAACAATAGCAATGTCAGTTCAGCTTAATAAGAACGACAATACTCAGCACTTGAATTCTTGAAAACATATCCTGAATTGCGAACTCAATGAAACTCACAGCAAGGCACATAAATGTAGTATATAGACAAGTTCAATCTAAGCCACTTGCAACAAAACTCAAATTTCAGATATGTTCCAATCATTAATATGTTTACATGTTACCCTTGGAAACACGAGTCTACAAGTCCATGTGAATACATTTACCAACTACATAATCAACATTCATTCGAAAGAGAATAACATTCAACATCAATATCAATTTACGCAAAACAGCAAACTATAGCTTGTTATAATACCTTTCAATTTCACCCAAATGTCACGATTCTTTCAAACCAATACTTTCGGAGTTTAGAGAACCTAATAACAATACATAAGCAGTACCACACAGACTTAATTTTCACTAAATACGACAAACTTGTACCACTATTATGCAATTATACCGTTCAATTAAACTCAGATTCTTTAAAACCCTAAACATCCAATTGATAACACAAAAACAAACCCTAATTTCACAAAATCAACAAAACAAAGAACTAACACAATTAGCATGCAACATATACATACAAATATGAAATATAATCCATATACATAGACATACCGTCTTTGAGAGAGCTAACACACTCGTACGAGATTTCGAACTGGAACGGAGTCAAAAACGACGCCGGATTGTCCAACACGGTCACATTAGTGATGTTCACAGCACTCATTTTATGTATTAAAGCTAGATATGTTTATAAAACAGATTGTATCGAACACTTATGAAGTCGATTCTAGGGTTTTATAATAATCATCAAAAACCCTAAACGCGAGAATTAGAGGGATTGATTTAACGAAAAAGAAAGACTGGAGAAGAACAAATAGAATGAAGAGTAAGTTGTGAAATTAGTGGGTTCAGAAATTTATATATGTTACCGGTTGTTTAGGGGGTTACCGTTTATAGCCGGTTGGCGGGAGTTTCTAAATATTGTCGGAGCTTAAAAGTGGATGATGGCTTACCGGCGGGAAATCAGAAATGTAAGTCAAACATCAACTTGGCCCTTTATACATTCATAATAAAAATAATAAACTTTAGTATTAACATCAACGGTTTTCAGAAATCGGAATAAATTAGTACACTGGTGTTTTTTAAAAAATTGGTCTATTTTAATAAAAGAGGGCCCTGGTTGTTTTTTTTTTTCCTTAACAATGTAAATAATTTGAATTTTCCCAAAAACTTCAAATGTGTTTTTTGGCTATGTTTTTTGTCTATGCAATTATCATTTAATTTAGTTTAGTTCAGTTTTTTTTTTTAGTTTTCCTTTTTCTTTTTTTTTTTTACGTTTTTGTGATTGTAAGTGAATTCGGGTTTACTCTTTGATTAAAAGGAGATTTCAGGAAAAGAGGGGAAGAGTAAGAAAGTGGTGAAAGCATTTATATACAGTATTACTTGGCGAACAATTATTCTACAACATTAACATCCATCTTTCTAGTTTGAGAATTAAACATTTCAGCTATATCCATGGATGTGCTACACTCCTCTGGCTTTCTATCTGGTCTGGAGCGGATAAATCTTGGAAAACGGATGGAAATGCCGCGGGATGGATGGACTAAACCAATGGCAGCATGATGCGCAGGTGATATAGTGAACTCAGCTCCCCTCATCTCCCATACAAGCTCTGGAACAAACCACATATCAGGCTTCTCTCCAGTTTGATAATATGGTGGTTTCTTGGAGAGTATCTTGTCTTCTGAGTAAAACTCTTTCATCTGATAACACATTTCAAAGCAAGACGTATTTAATTTGGTTAGCTTGCATCAAGATCAAAAGCGATTGTACAAGTACTTTGAATTTGTTATGTATTGGTCCGAAGTTGTAATAACAGTACGGACTATAATCTGAAAGTGCTTAGAAATGATGACTCTACAAGAAGACTTCAATTTGACAATGATAATTGATGGTCTCCCACAACACCGCACAATTTGCTTCTGGTGGTACGTGAGTGTGTTTATTGTAATAAACAATCAACATCCTAAGTACTGGTAAATTATGCAAGGGAAGGGAGCGTATAACAGAATTGACAGTATCTCTGAGAAAATTGACAATACAACTAAGACAGTTACCAACTGCTTACTGGCTTCTATGCTCAAACCACAAATAACATGATTATCTCAAAACAATAGCTCCAGACTTGAATAACTATATTAGACAGTCAGAGAATTCGATTACCTCTGTGTAGAATGAATCTGAAATCCCAGACATCACACGACACACGGACTGAAATTCCTCGATATCGGGATTGTAGCATGCCATAAGGAAGGGACTATACCTGACACAAAAAGATGGAACAATATTGAAAGGTCCTCTGTGATGCTTATAAGTCAAAATCTACAAGGGATTGTACATGCAACATTTGGTATCAAGTGATAGACAAATATAGGGATTGTATATATACACACACGTATATGTTATATCCTTTAAAAAACAATTATCGAACTTAACGACATTTTGCATTAAAAAAGTTAAAAATTCTAGGAGTCCTTGAGAGTCTGTTAGCTACAACCATTCATCTTTATAATCAAACGAAAAGAGAATGAAAGGAAATTATCTGGTAAAAGCACTAAAGAGACCAGGATGATTATAGTACTATATTTCTTATTACCATCCTGCCTTTCTTCCATTCCCATGCCAAGCACCAATAGGAACTAAATCAAGAGAATCATTCAGACCTTCTACGTAATCTCGCTTAACCTGCAAAGGAGGAGCTACTAAGTAAATTCTCGTACATGTAGGCTTTCTAATAATGATAATAATATCTACTGCTATATTTTTAATCCCACACGACCTTCAACCAAGCATCAGAACGCTTAGACGGAGTATATCCAGCCTCAACATCAAGAGATTTGACCATAATTCCTTCACAAGATGAACGCAGAGCATCATCGAGAAAAGAGTTTATTCTAGTCAGTGTCTCGTCATTGGTCATGACAGCATCATCAGCTTCCACCTAAAACAAAAAGTTGAATAGTATAGTATTTGACACCGCTAATAAACCAGTAACACCGTGACCGCATTTACAGAGACCTTCAAAGGTAAAATGGATATTTCTCAAGCCAATGCCAGAGCACTCACAATTAGTTCTCGTGCAAATTCAAAATAACCAGCTCTCTCATTGCTAAAAAGTTTCTTCAAATCTGAAGATTTAGGTACAAAAGGAAGATTGGAGATGCAAGATTAATAATTTATAAAAATTTCAGATACTGTATTGAACATCTCATTGCAAGTCCAGAATAATTATATCAAGATTAAAGAAGCAGATACACATACACGTTTGTCTTTGGCGGAGTGGAATGCCCAAAAGCCTGTCAAAAAAAATATTTTAGAAGTCCTGAATTCCATCAGAACTTTAATTACCCCTGATGCTACATGCTCAAACAAATTAAAGGTAGTCTATTAAGGGCATGTTTCCTGTTCTTTTCTATTTTCTCATGTATTAAGTAATGATAAATCGAAACAGTTTTATGTAAATATGCCTTAATATTGAAATAAAGTCAAAATCTATTGAATCAGGAATCAAGCCATATATCGAATTTGAAATAATATCCCAACTGCATATCTGAGGCATGCCTGACAACAAAAACTTCAAATATATCAACAATAAAAAAAAAAACTTATACGTGATTATGAACCACAGGGGAACACCTAGAGCATGAGATTCAATGGAAAAATCTTAGAGTGATTATGGTGTGTTCAGCTGATCTTGAGCTTATTTTTTATGTTGAGCAGGGATGAAGATGGGGTACAGCAAGGGAATAGGACCTCTGTCCGCAGAGAAGCGGTAAAAACACAATTAGTCCATTCATATATTATCAAATCTTCTTCAATATATATATATAACTATAATCTGATTAAAATAAGATGATTACATCTACATGTATAGGACTGAAAACTTAACTTGGATAAGAAGAAAATATTCCAATTTATTATCTTGAATCTTAACAAACTCCTAACCATAAATGACAGCTACTTACTATACAACTGACGGCTATTGCTTCTCTCTATTAAACACAAAAAAAACTATGTTAACTGCTAACCTACTAATGGTCAGACTACTATAATTACAAACCACCAGATAAAACAGAAACGAATTCAACAAACTAAAGCATTGACTAATAATATAGTAATGCGCCAACATCAAATGATTATGCATTGCATTGTCTAATAATAGTATCAGAGCAGCAACTAATGTTTTTGCTTAATACAAACAGTGCATACAAAAAATTAAAGGAAATGTTTAAGAAAATTACTGCTCTCCATTGGCAAACATCATATCAAAGGCAAATACACAAATGTCGACCTGCATGAAGAAGATTATACAAGGATCCAGCTCAACCACAATAACAAATATAACTGATTATTTACATGAACAATAAAATTGCAAAATCATCTGCAGCACTAAAGACGCAAAACTATAAGTAAAAAACAGTGACAATGTTGATGAAACTAATAACCACCAAACAAAATAAAATAAGACTAGTTATTTTGAATCTAGGTTATGCAACAACCTCAATTAAATATGTAATTTGTGATTCCACATACTGCAGTGAAAAAGGGTGGTTTGCTAAGGAATGACTGTGGGTGTTAACTTTTCTCTAAACTGTATCAAAATACAAATAATAGTATTCCCCCTGACCATTATTTTGATAGATTCTTCTCAACAGAAACACTAATTGGATCTTATAACTTAATTTATTTTACCAACATTTTCAGATGCAAAACTATGACATCCTTAAACTTCAGATGCAAAGCTATTAATCTTGCCACACATTGTAACCCCTACAGAAGGAAGCAACTATAAATATTACAAGAAGACCCAAACTCAATCTACTTAACATGAAACAGTTAATTACAACTGCTTTGTAATGCATTATGGGACGCAGTCAAAGTCAAAGGAGCTGATCACTTTTGCAAGGCGTAAAGGGAAGATCAAAACAGTAAATGCAGCTGAAAGAATTATAGAAAATAAATAAAATATAAATGGGATAGCGGGGACAGGGGGGGAGTAAAAAGAGGGGAGATGGGAGTCTAGGGTTATCTATCGAAATTATTGTGTGAGAATTCTCTTTTGGGAGAGGCTGGGCCTCTCAAATGTCCCAGGGTTTGTAATTGATATCATCAAACTATTTCAGTTCAATTTCGTTATTTCAGTTCTTTTCAGATCCGCTAAATTGTGTATTCCTTGTGTTGTTTGGATTTTTGTAATCAAAAGTATTGCAAGTGGTATCAGAGCATCTACGATCTATGGCGCCGACGACTCCTATGGTGAATCAGCGTGTTGAAGAGCTTGAAGAGGTAGTGGGCAACCTGGAAGGAAGGGTGTCAGTGATGGTTACACAAGCAGTGGAGAAGGCCGTTGGAGCGATGAAACAATCATTAGTAGAGTTGTTGCTACAAGGACAAGCGGAGACAGCGAAGAAAACAGGAGGAGAGATTGGGGAGATGGTGGGTCGACTAGAGGGGTGAATCTCAAGGGCAAGAGAACACCAGGAATCACTGATCTATGCTTTGAGGAGTGAACAAGAACACTTTCAGACAGAGATGAGGTCGACGTTGACGACTCTTCAATCGATGCAGCAACAAAACTCTGAAAAAAATGGAGGGGGTGCTAACCATAGCGAATCAGCGAATAAGGTACTAGTTCCAACTCCTCCTAAGGGGTTTAATGGGGGTTCAATGGTTGGGAGTCCGCAGACAGGTCGAGGATCGTTTGGGGGAAGTGGGTTTGCTGGAAACGAATATGGTGGAAATAATTATGGTGGAAATGGGGTTGGGGGCGGTACAGGAAATTGGAGGTATCGTAAACTAGACATGCCTTTGTTTGACGGGACAGACCCGGATGGGTGGCTATTACGAGTGGACAGGTACTTTAACTTTTACCGATTGACCGAAGAAGAGCGATTGGAGGCTGTGGTGGTAGCGTTAGAGGGAGATGCTTTGAGGTGGTTCCAATGGGAGAACAAACGCCACCCTATACGGCGATGGGCGGACCTTAAGGCGTTCATATTGCGGCAATTCAGGTCAGTGACTGGGGGCTCACTATACGAACAATGGTTGGCGACAGCACAAACGACTACTGTGGAGGAATTTCAAAAGAGGTTTATACAGACAGCAGGGCCTTTGGGGAAAATTTCTGAAGAAATGCTGATGGGACAGTTTTTAAATGGACTTAAGAAGGAAATACGGGCGGAGGTGAGATTTTTAAGTCCTCTTAGCTTGGAGCAAGCGATGGAGATGGCCATAAGAGTGGAAGAAAAGAACAAGGCAGTAGGGGTTCGGAGAAATTTGATGGGCTCATACAAATCGGGAACCTTAACAGTGCAAACACGTCATCCTTTGGGTCGGTAACCAGCCCCACTTCAGTGCGTAGCTGGGCAACTGGGGCCAGTGAGTCACAAGCCTCTGTCAACGTGACCAAAAATACGGGGGGAAAGAATTTTGGGGAGGTTAAAAGGTTGACTGAAAAGGAGTTACAAGAAAAAAAAAATCCAAGGGACTTTGTTTCCGATGTGATGATAAGTGGACAATTGGGCATCGATGCCGGCGCAAGGAACTAAGTGTTATTTTGGTGGACGAGGAGGAAGAAGAGACTACCGATGAAGTAGGAAGAGAACCACCACAATCCCCGAATCATGAGGTCCACACTGAGGTAAATATACATCCCGAGGTTTCGTTAAATTCAGTTATGGCATATCAAACCCGAAAACCATGAAATTAAAGGGTTTATTGTGTGGGAAAGAGGTCGTGGTAATGATTGACCTGGGGGCGACACACAATTTTGTGTCGCTGGAGATAGTAAGCGAGCTTAACATCCCGATTACAGATTATGGGGGGTTTGGGGTGTCCTTGGGGAACGGAGAAGCAATTAAAAGGGGAAGGGGTTTGTGAGAAGGTGCTGTTGCAGTTGGATGGAGGGGTGGTAGTAGAAGAAGATTTTCTTCCCCTTAAGTTGGGAACAACGGATGTGATTTTGGGAGTACAGTGGTTGGAGAAGTTGGGCACCGTGGTGACTAACCGGAAATCCCAAGTGATGCAGTTTGAAATTGGGGGAAACACAACAACGTTAGTGGGGGATCCTTCACTGGTAAGGTCGAAAATTTCCTTCAAAGCCATGTTAAGGACGGTTCTTAAGGAGAAAAAGGGTTATTGGGTCGAGATTAATGAAATGGAGAGTATTGCAGGCTGCAAGAAGGAGTTTGATGAATGTGCAGGACCTGAAATTCCCAGGTACTTGGCACCAGTTGTGCAACAGTTTGGGAGTGTCTTTGCTGATCCAGTAGGGTTACCACCGAGCCGTGGGCATGAGCATGTTATCAATTTGAAAAAGGACAGTAATCCGGTGGGTGTGCGTCCTTACCGACACCCCCAATGCCACAAGGATGAAATCGAGAGATTGATTCAAGAAATGCTAAAGGCCGGAATTATTAAGCTCTCTAAAAGTGCTTTTTCGAGTCCCGTATTGTTAGTAAAGAAAAAAGATGGGTCGTGGCGATTTTGCATCGACTATAGGGCGCTTAACAAGGAAACGATCCCGGACAAATATCCCATTCCCGTAATCGAAGAGCTTTTGGATGAGTTACATGGTTCAAGTGTTTTTTCTAAGTTGGATTTAAAGGCGGATATCATCAGATTTTAGTGAGGCCCGAAGACACTCACAAAACGGCTTTTAGAACACATGACGGGCATTACGAATTCCTTGTTATGCCTTTCGGTTTGATGAATGCGCCGTCCACTTTTCAATCTCTAATGAACGATGTCTTTCGACCATACGTAAGGAAGTTCATTCTCGTGTTCTTCGATGATATTTTGATTTATAGCAATTCCGAGACTGCCCATAAACATCAGTTGCAAACTGTGCTGTCAGCCTTGGAGCAGCACCACTTAGTTGTCAATTTCAAAAAATGTGCTTTTGGGAAGAAAGAGATAGCCTATTTAGGCCATATTATTTCGGAACAAGGTGTGGCTGTTGATCAAGAGAAAATACGGGCTATGGTTGAATGGGAAATACCAAAGTGCTTGAAAGAACTTCGAGGTTTTTGGGGATTGACGGGGTACTACAGAAAGTACGTGGCTGGTTATGCTCAGATAGCTCAACCGTTAACCGACCAGTTGGGAAAAGACAGCTACGGCTGGACTGAAGCAGCTACAAGGTCTTTTGTGCAGTTGAAAGAAGCCATGACTAAGTCCCCGGTATTGGCAATGCCAAATTTCACAAAGTTATTTATATTGGAGACGGATGCATCGGGTTTTGGAATCGGGGCTGTCTTAATGCAAGAGAACAGACCCATTGCTTTTTTCAGCAAACTCTTGGGGTCCAAGGCGCAACAAAAATCTATTTATGAAAAGGAATTGATGGCAATCTGTTTAGCCATTCTCAAATGGAAGTACTATCTAATGGGACGCCATTTTATTGTGCGAACTGATCAACAGAGTCTACGTTATATTACCCAACAACGAGAAATCGGAAGGGACTACCAAAAGTGGGTAAGTAAATTAATGGCATACTCGTTTGAAATTCAGTTCAAACCCGGCAAGTCGAATTTGGTGGCTGATGCTTTATCGCGAAAAACGGTTGGGGATGTGGAGTTTGGCACCATGATTTCTATTCCTGGGGTGGACTGGACAGACTTGCAGAAAGAAATTTTGGCGGACACGGTGCTGCAACAGATAGTAAGGGATTTGCACACTCAATCCAAAGATCATGCTGGGTTTCAGATGGTGGGAGAACGATTGTTGTATAAAGGCAGGGTGGTGATACCACAACGCTCTCGTTTCAAAAAAATTATTATGGAGGAGTATCATCAGTCACCCCTTGGTGGACATACAGGAGAGGTTAGAACCTATCTAAGAATGGCATGCGGAAGGAGGTGACAGCATATGTACTAAGTTGCAACACTTGCCAGCAACAAAAATTATCGCAGCAATCGCCCGCAGGACTCTTACAACCACTGCAAATCCCTTCCCAAATTTGGGAGGATGTATCGATGGATTTCATCGAAGGGCTTCCGAAATCGAAAGGGGTGGTGGACACTATCTTGGTAGTAGTGGATAGACTCTCAAAATATGCGCATTTTATTGGGTTGCAACACCCGTTTACGGCATTAACAGTAGCAGAGGCATTTGTGAAGGAGGTGGTCCGTTTGCACGGTTTTCCGACATCCATTATTTCTGACCGTGATAGAGTATTTCTCAGCAATTTTTGGAAGGAACTCTTCAAGTTGCAGGGCACTGCGTTGAAGCGAAGCACGACTTACCACCCGCAAACCGATGGGCAAACAGAGAAAGTTAACAAGACCTTGGAGACATACCTTCGCTACTTTGTAGGAAATCAGCCCCGACAGTGGGCCAAATGGTTACCGTGGGCTGAATTTTCTTATAATTCTGCTCCTCATACCTCTACTAAGTTCACACCTTTCAAAGTGGTTTATGGAAGAGACCCTCCTGCTATACTTCGAATGGGAAAAGGGCAAACTGCTGTCAGCAGTTTAGAAGAAATGTTGCAAGAACGTGATGCTATTCTTGACGACCTGCACTTCAATCTGTTACGTGCCCAACAAAGGATGAAGAGTTATGCGGATGTAAAACGGCGGGAGGAGCAATTCTCGGTTGGGGACAAGGTCTATGTCAAAGTCCAACCATACCGGCAATGATCACTAGCCACAAGACCCTTTGAGAAATTGGCAGCTAAATTCTATGGGCCATTTGAGGTGTTGCAGCGAATTGGGAAAGTGGCGTATAAGTTACAGCTGCCTCCAGCAAGCAAAATTCATCCCGTTTTCATGTTTCACAGCTACGACGTGCAGTAGGTACCATGGCGGTGTCAGCAACCATTCCTGAACAATTGAGCCCTGATTTAGAGTTAATGGTCGAACCAGAGGAGCTGCTATCAGTCCGCAGAGCAGGGGCAGAACCAACAGGCAAACTGGAGGTCCTGTTGAAGGGGAAAGGGTTGCCAGAGTTCGAGGCTACGTGGGAGGACGACGAAATGATTGAGGCCAGGTTTCCTTTCTTCCACCTTGAGGACAAGGTGAAGCTTTGGGGGGAAGGTAATGTAATGCATTATGGGACGCAGTCAAAGTCAAAGGAGCTGATCACTTTTGCAAGGCGTAAAGGGAAGGGCAAAACAGTAAATGCAGCTGAAAGAATTATAGAAAATAAATAAAATAGAAATGGGATAGCGGGGACGGGGGAGTAAAAAGAGGGGAGATGGGAGTCTGGGGTTATCTATCGAAATTATTGTGTGAGAATTCTCTTTTGGGAGAGCCTGGGCCTCTCGAATGTCCCAGGGTTTGTAATTGATATCATCAAACTATTTCAGTTCAATTTCGTTATTTCAGTTCTTTTCAGATCCGTTAAATTGTGTATTCCTTGTGTTGTTTGGATTTTTGTAATCAAAAGTATTGCATGCTTTGACTGAATCACGTAATCAAGACATCTAACCTTTATGCTATCAACAGCAATCAATGAATCCTTTCCCCCTCTCTCTCGGGAAGAAAGTTCTTGGAAAGACATAAGCTTGCATCCATTTTTCCTATCTACAGCAACTACCTAAACCAGTAAGATATTATAAGATCAGAAATCATGATGGCGATTTACACAAATTCATATCTAGTAAACCAGCCCAGACGAAAGCATTATCTATTGGATCTCTAAGAAACATTTGCATATCCTGGTAAATCACTATACCTCTGCATCCAAAACAAAACTTGAAGCCTCAGAGCTGCAAGATTCCTTAATTATGTTTACTAAATCCGGAAATCTCGATGTTGTTTCATCCCCGTTCCGTGAAAAGACGCGCACGGATCCATCACTTAATTTGTGGATTTGTGCTCTCTGGCCATCATATCTGCAAAAGCATCAGTGTACACAACTTTAACAACTGTAAAAATAAGTTCTTGGAAGACCATACAAACATATAAGATGAATTTTCTTTTGTGGGTCAGATTTGTGTTAAATTTCTAGAAAAAAGTTCTCATAAATAAAAAGGAATATGGGAAGTCCTCCAAGAAGAGACAGAAACAAGTTGGGAACTGTATGGTGATTCGGTCGAATTTAAGATAATTTAATAATTTATAATTGTGGACACGATGCACAAAGTTAGACACCCCGAGTGCGGCAGTGTTTGAAT
Source organism: Anethum foeniculum (assembly GCA_003724115.2). Lineage (NCBI taxonomy): Eukaryota > Viridiplantae > Streptophyta > Magnoliopsida > Apiales > Apiaceae > Anethum > Anethum foeniculum. The sequence continues at coordinate 14,511 of PHNY01299688.1, forward strand.
TTAATTTAATATTGGTAAATTTCTCAAAGCACGTCATGCAATCCGTAATTGACCACCACCAACTTGATTACATTCTTCCAGAAAGTTGATCTCCGGTCTTATCACTAATTACAACCATCTTCATACTAAATAGATTCTGTAAATAAATAAGCTGATTCACTAAACAACATTGGATTAAATTAGACAAGTGACCCCACACACACGCGCACGCACGCACGCGGGGGGCGGCATACTTGTATTCACATGTAAAAGCTTTACAAGAGAAGAGCTTCAACACTTGAGGTATCCCATTGGTGATTCTAAAACAAAAACAAAGAAAGAAAAATTAGATATTGCAAGTTTATAAATCCTCTAACTAATGATAATTAAACGCAACAGCAGCAAAAGTACTTTGCAAGCATAGGTTTGATGGGTATGCCCGGAACCATTGACAAAGTTGTTGATGAAAACTTAACTCCATTGTCCATAAGGGATGGGATAAGCAGATCCTGATCACCAAAACTAATGATATGAATTCTTAATTTACAGATAAAGCAAGCAAGCAAGTAAAGGAAAATAAGAAACTCCCTTCATATAATTACACATGGGAATAAAAATTTCCACGTCATGAAGGTTTACATCAAAATCAATATGAAACTACCAAATTTACTGGGAAAACAGAAAATCACATGAAATAACACTAGAAACCCCTCAATTACATTAGCCAAAGTTCAGTAAATAATATTGGATGAATACCTCACAATTAAGTTTAGATAAAAAACGACCTACTCCAAATACTAAATTGACAAACTAATCTTGCACAGCTCTACAAACTCTCAACAAGCACTATTCATTAATGTGCCACTCTATTTTAGTATGAGCATTTATTGCATATCTCAGGATTATACCAGTTTAAACTTCAGGACCTCCAGTCATTTGCAAGTTATCAATTCATGGAACGTAAAAATGCCAAAAGGGGTATACAGTATCTATTTTAAATGTCAAGTCATTTGCATTTATGTCTCCTTTCCAGTACTAAATGTATGTAAATAACATCTTGATGTTCTTAGTTGAACTTTACAGAAACAAAATTCCAAATCTTGTGACCAGTTTCTGATGCACCCAAATAGATAACTACAACAGATTGATGTAAATGCTACTAAATCCAGAGGTCATTTATTTGTTTAACCATTATGTCTGAAAAGAACAAATGCATACACAAACTGCTCCCTCTACATCAATAAGTTGTAAATATCATGTGTTTGTTTAGGCAACTAGAAGTGTAAAGAAGCATTCCCTTATTCCATTTCCTCAGTCAAAGCTAACTGAATGAAGAAATTTCCTATCAGTATCAATTTTTATTTGCTACTGAAAAACTGCCTAATTTGGTGGCACCAACCCAGACCGGAGCTATTACAAACATATCTACTTGTTGCAATTTGTTATGGAATATGAGGTATTTCCTACACACGAGACACGATTACAGTACAGCAAGATAAGAGGCACATCAGTGAAAACCACAGATCTAGTGAACAAATGCTAAAAGGAAAATGTTACCAAATTGGGAAGAACATTATATGCTTCAAGTACCGCTGCAGAAAGTGCCTAGCAAAATTAGAAAAAACAATTAGGTGGAGATTATATCAGTGCACTGGGTCATGCAAGTACAAAGCACTGATATGACCTCAGACGTAGATATATATTCCACACTGCAGCTCATCTTGTAACTTATATCCCAAATACCATGTGAAGAGATGAAAGCAAAATAATGGGAAGTGGAATTTTCCCTTGTAGCACAAACACAATTAAATGATCCCGATACCATAAATTAAACAAACCTGAAATTGTTGCTTTGCATTTTCAGTTAATCCTTCAGGAGACGAGCTCATAGCAACAGCTTGAGCTAATGCTGGCAGAACAGTTCTCATCATTGCGCCAATACGTAAATTCCTAACCTAAAATAACATAATATCTAGTTACCTATATGGACATAATCACCGGGGGGTGGGGGGGGGGGGGGGGGGG
>PHNY01299688.1:16594-30450 GCA_003724115.2 Anethum foeniculum
AGGTCACTCTGTATTTCTAGTGTGTTAAAATTTAACGCTTAAAGAGTTTTTTAAAAAAACAATAATAAGTCACAACTTTTAAAATTTTCTAGGATCTAAAGATGCAAATAGGGTAACTAGAATTACGATCTTACTTCATCTCTTCCATTATCTTCTTACTAGCTTAATGTCATCAATGTTCCTGCCATCTAATCCCAAAACCTCTTTAAAGTTATATTCTCTCTTAAATGCACCTCACTTTCTGGTCTATCTAAATTAATTTCATCTCACTTGTCCTAGTTTAAATTCTGTTTCTTTATTTTTTTATTCCACATTTTGAGGAAAAACAGTTACAGGGACGGATTCACTAAAGGGTAAATGAACACCACTTAACAATCTCTACACAAGGGACACACCATCAGTGGTGAAAGTGGTATACCTCGGAATTAAAAAAAATTATGTTAGAGAGGAATCAGATCAGATTTTACAATAAGTTTTCATGTCATAAACTACTAAGAATCATGATCATTGTAAATTATATCCGTTACAGGTGAAGCAGAAAAAAAAAGTGAGCAAATATATGAAGCAGGACCCTAAATGAATTGCTTCTTTCTACAATATATTGACTTACAATGCCCATTAGATAATGGAGCAAAGAAAAGAGATCAACTGCAAAGAGATTTAAATTTCTAACAATTTTTTGCCATGTAACACAAAAAAATTCTAAGGGATCTGGAAGCTCATGCACTACGGCACATAAAAAACATTACAAACTTACCAAGGTTCTAACGAGATACTTCATCTCCTTCTCTCTACATGACCTCATAAGATTCATGATGAGGCCTTTTCTTCGACCAGTACTTCCACTACCTGTTTGTACACTGACATATCCAACTTTACTGAAGTGTATGCAATAATACTGCGGCTTTAGAACAGGGCGGAAACATGATTTTTAACCAATTTATACTACAAAGAGGTTAATGTGCATATATATATATATATATATATATATATATATATATATATAGACACACACACGTATAGACAAGTGTATCGCTCATGCAGAGTGCAGGCTACTGATAAATTAATTACTAAATATAGAAAATAAGCAATAGATATATTTTTAGATATTTCATTATATAACATATCTTCACATTAATATAGTTTCGTTAAAAAAATAGTCGTGCATGAATTTAATCAGGAGCGTAAAGGCATTGGGAAATATATATATATATATATATAGACACACATACACATATAGACAAGTGTATCGCTCATGCAGAGTGCAGGCTACTTATAAATTAATTACTAAATATAGAAAATAAGCGATAGATATATTTTTAGATATTTCATTATATAACATATCTTCACATTAATATAGTTTCGTTAAAAAAATAGTCGTGCATGAATTTAATCAGGAGCGTAAAGGCATTGGAATGTGATTAAATGTATAAGTTTCAGTTTACCCTAGATTGGTCGATAAGAAATAGCAGTTACATACCAGCTTTCTTATACATAGCAAATCACTCCATAATGAAATATCAAATAAGCAAAAACTGTCTACACATGTGAGGCTTAGCTGTCGCAAAGTTTGGGAGGTAAACCTTTATTAACAATGTTCAAACTTCTCAACTCCTTGTAGAAAACTAATGATTTTTTTATCATTTCCGGCATCCGCTAACTAAATGCCTAGGCAAGGTTATTTTTTCAAAAGTAATATACAGTATATCTTTTTTCTTTTTGTTTGTAAAACGTGGAAAAAAAAAAACGGACAAATTTTATGCATTAAACACCTTTTTTAATTGCCTAGTTTTCCATGCCAACCCTTTGATTTGGGATGGAAAGATTATTAGATATAAATATGGATAATAATCAGAAAGAAAAAAAAAACAGAGACAAAGACATGGGAGAGTGGGAACCAAAAATGGAAATTCTAATAACACCCTTCGGTAAACACACACAAATTGATAAGTCTGTAAAGATTGCCTCTAGACACCTTGTAAGATAATGCACTTCCATGTATAGTGAAAAGATCAAATCAATTAGGTTGCTTGTAAAGCATGATAATGCAAGTATACAGTAACAGACAACTTAATCTTGGTTAACAAGGAAATATTTCCGGGGTGCATCCCCCACGATAAATTAGATTAAGATGTCAATTTTGAGCAGCATCTTTGCACTTGGCTTATTCTAAAATAGTAAAACCAGTTAAATGTTTACAATATTAATTAACTTCTAGGTTTAAGTTCTTAGCACATCAAGAAATTTTGCATCACTACCTAATCTTCTGGAGTGCTGAAAATACACCTCGGATTGAGAGTGGCGCAGGAGCAGCAAGCAACGATTGTGTCTGTCGGCAAAGTTGAGCAACATCACCTGATATAGATAAACCAATCAGTGAATTTATGAATTCAAATAAGCCTCATTTGGAAGAACATTCAAATGACAAACATCATTGTGTTCTTACCAAGATCACCCAAGTTGTTGTACAGTGTCCGAATTTTAGATCTATTTGTTCCACATGTCTCTTCAAGTGCGGATACAATGATACTTCCCCCTATATTTAATTCCTAAGTGCAATAAACATGGGTCAGTTTTTCAGGTAACCAAGCAGATTAACAACCCTCCCACTACATAAGACTCATATAACAACCATCCACACTCTTCTACCACACGCAAGTACTCCTAACAAAAAAAAAAAGTTGGACAGAGATAAAATAATTTCCGGTATCCACAAAGCGGGAGTGGAAGATAAGGAACTATAGGTTGCATTTATTTTCACATGATATAACAAGAATCCATTTATTTGTTCAACAGTGCATACATTAATTACATAATTGTAGTTACAGCACTGCACAACAATCAGGCAACTTTCTGATTAACAGAACCATTGGGAATGATCAATATGTACATATTTACGAGGGCGGGGATGTTATCATGGAATTTCTCAAGGGTCACAAACAAAAGATTAAATACACGAACCACATTTTCATGATCAGGAGCAATCTTGTTTGTGCACAAGTACACGGCAGGTAGAACATCCTCAGGAGACAGAGCCAGTAAACTACAAAAATTAACCATATATGTGATTACTTCTAGCAAAAATTTCTTTAAGTACAACAGGTTTTCATAGGAGGGACTGTACCCAGCCTGACTTGAGGTTTGCTACTAAACTAAATCATTAATAATAATTAAAAAAAAACAAAAAAAGGATAGCCATCCAGAGAATAGGAACCTCCTAAACATATTGCACAGCATTAATGTAGCTTTTATCTTTCCCTTTTCTTCCTCGACCAAGTCAAAAGTTCGTGCAAGATGTAGATATGGAGCCATCTGTCCACCTTTCCAGCATGCTGCATATATTGCCATCGGAGTCAATGTCTCAGGCAAGAGAGTATATGATGATGCTAATTTAGGTTCAACATTAAAAGAAATTGGCTCAGTTTTTAAGTTTTTTAGATAAATACCAACCATGGTCTACTGGAGAATAATCCTGTAGTGGTAACGATACAAGACAGGAAGCAACAGCATCAGTTCGTTGTTCGTGTGTAGATTTATGAACCTTGTCTTTATCAGGTACTGGTGATAAAGGATTGTTTGATGGCTGGCTGATTGCTAAAGTATCATCCATCTTAAGCAAATTCTCAGTCTCTTCCGTATCTTGGACAGAAGAGCAACATCCAATTTGGTAACCCGCGGCCGATTTGCTACTCTCAGACAATTTTTCCTTATTCTCATTAGGGCTACAATCACGGTCACTATAATATATGTCCAGTGCCTTACTGATATCTCCCTTTGTCTTATCTAATATGTTAGAAGCATAATTTCTTAAAGATGCACTGCCATTTACTATCTGCATAAATTGCTCCAACTCCTCTTTATAAGGCCAAGTACAATCCGTTTGCGACATAATCTTTTCTTTATCGGATTTTGCACAAACATTTACAAGTTTATCACCTTCAGGATCCGGATACACGAGCTTACTGAAGAACTTTGTAATTGTGTTTTGTTTTGGTTCAGTGATCTCTTTACTTGAACCTGTTCTTGCTCTTTTATTCGGTTTATTTTTTATATTCCTCCTCTTTTTGGCAGGAGAAATGTTAGGTTTAATTGCAGGTTTTGTACCAAGCGGATTGAATTTCATGCTCAAAGGACTCGTATCAATTCTACTGCCAGGTGCCTTGGTATCAGGTGCCAAAGGCAACAAAGGGTCGGATTCAAAACCTGGCTTAAATGTACGGAGAGAAGATGTACTAGCAGCAGCCTGCTCATGAAATTCGATTTCGTTTTCGTAAAAGTTAGAAACTGCTTCGACAATATCTCTATTGGAGCTCCGAAGAAGACCCAACATCTGTCCTCGAGTAACCCAAGCAGGCAGGCAATAATGAAGTTCTTGTAACAATTCCTCTGTATCATTTTCATTTACTAGAACAGAATTCTGCGGACCAGGAACTTGATCTTGAAGTTCAGGATCAGTAGTCTTAATAGTCTGAACTTCATCAGAAGCTAACTCTGTCTCTTCAATCACAACTGTATTAGCATTTACAATCTTTTCACTTGAATTCCTTGCCCCTTTATGGAAACTCTTCAAAAAATCTTGCTTGATGGCCATTTCATCAACCAAGCCAGCAAAATGCTTCTGCATTGCACGAGCATGTTTGCTATCAAGTTTCTCCACATCAATTCCAACAGTGGGAATAACACGCTTGGGTTTCAAAAACTTCACATATTCTCTAAGCTCTTCATAGTTTGAATGTTCGCTATACGGTACAAGATGAATCTCAAACGAGTCCTTTGTCCTAACAGCAAATTTGTTGCGCTTAACTTCATACGTCCAACCAGTCGGAACAAAACCAACTACCTTATCATACCCCTTAGCAACCAAAATCTCCTTCATCATTACAAAATTAGGTCGAAAATACGGCCAAGTCTCACCTAATACATTCCAACCAACAACATGAACATCACTCTCCGATTCATCCTCCGTAAACACCCCATCCTCCCCATACCCCAAAACCCCCAATATATCCATTTTCCTCTTATCAACATGTATTTTCCTATTACACCTCCTCGAAATCTCAACCAAAATCCTCTCCTTCCCAATAACATAAGTAGCAACAAGAAACAAAACCGAATTCGACTTTCCCACATTTTCAACACCAATCCTATTAATAACTTCAACAATATAATCAATTGACTCATCTTGCACCGGAAACACAAATTTCGGATTACAATAAGTAGTATCCAAATAAACAACATCAGCACCAACAAACTCAGTAAAAGCATTCTCTAATTTCATTTCATCACAATACCGAAAATCGCCAGTATGCACATACCTCTCGAATTCGCCATCCGAAACCCTAACTTTAAACAAAAACTGAACAGCACCAGGACAATGATTAGCATCTACAAGCGTCACTTCACAATCATCAACCACAACCGTCTTACACATAGGCAACGAAAACACGAAAGCAGACGGAACTTTGAGTACTTCAATAACGAGACGAGCGGTGATAGGAGAGCAATAGATGATACCTTTGGACCAATTTGAAGTAATGCCGGTGTAGTGATCGGAGTGGAAATGAGAGAGGAAGTAGGAAATTGAGTGATCGCCGGCGTATCGAAAACCGTCGACGATGAAACGGGAGTTAGGGATGCGTTTTGAGTGGGGGAGGTCGGTGGGGAGTGGAGAGAGAGGTGGGAGGGTTTGTGTGGGAGGTGATGAGGTGGAATTGAGTGAACTGAGATAGAGAGTTGAGGAATCTAGGGTTAGGGTTTTGGAAGCCATGGATGAGTGGTTTGTGATATAACGGTTGTTTTACATGTGGTTGTGGTGTGGTTTGGGTGGTTTTATTAGTGAAATGAACGGACGGTTAGGGTTTTGAATTGCTTGCTGGTTAATTGGGGATGGAAGTGGAGAAGATGGCGCGCAAATATACAAGGGCTTAAGCTTTTCAGTGGGTGCGAAATTCCGTTTGGGCTCTGCAGTTGGTGTAACGATTTAATTACCAGGCCAGGCCAGGCCTTTCAACTTGGTAAGTTCGGGTCGGTAGGTGGACTCGTTTCACTGGGTTTGCCAATTAGTGTTTGTATTAGGACCGATCGATAATACAACTAATTCAACTCGGGTTTGTGGAGAAGTTTATGGAATTTGAAGATCTCTTCCGAGGTTAAAAATTTTCTCTGACGTGCTACTTCAAATTATTTACCAAACAAAGACTTTCTCCGTTCGAGACGTGATGAAGTACAATAGTTTGTGTCGTATATGCAATGTAGAATCTGAAATAACTCTTCATTTTATAGTAAACTATTATTTTGCTCAAACATGTTGGAACATGTTAGTTAAAACTTTAATTTCAGTCGTTTATGGCATGTTTAACTCTTTTGCTGAGTGGTTATTGTTAAATTTTAGTCGAAAGAAAGCATCTGAAACTCGTTGCATAGTTATGCTCTGCTAGATGTTGTGGAAGAGGAGAAACGATCTTGTGTGGAATCAATGTGGTATGTTAACTTCTAAAGTAGTTCAATCAGTGTTATCTGTCCTTAACCAACGGTAGAGTATTCAGGATAAATCTTTTGATAGTTTTTTGGGTTTTTTGACCCTAGAACACGGTTTAGAACACTGCAAACCTCCAACATTTGACAGAGTTAAGGTTAACACTGATGCAATTATTTTTGAGGAACCAGACAAATATAGTTATGCTTTGATCGTTTGAAATAGTGCAGGTGATCTAATGAAAGCACAGTCGCAGTGTTTCAAGGGAAAACTAATCCCGAACTTGCTGAAGCTATGGACATCCATGAGGCTTTAAGTTGTGTTAAGAACAATAAGAAACATGCAGCTGTGGTCCAGTCTGATTATCTAAAGATTGTGCAGATGATTCGTAGCTCATACTCGAGTAATCGAGGAATGCAGATTTGAAGAATGTCGTATTTGGACACGTAATCGAGGAATGCGGATTTGAAGAATGAAAACATTATGTTTAGATTTGTTAAACGATCTGCGGATAGAATATTTCACTATTTATTATTTAGCGAGGTACGGCTGTTTAAGCTGACCGTAGTTGGAAGATGGAAGAGGTCCATCTCGTTTGCTTTTGTGAAATGATTTGATTCATTAATGAAATATCCTTCTATTTGGAAAAAAAAACCATATATCAACTTGATTACTTCTTAATTTTCTTTTTTGAACAATTTTTAGTGATGGTGTATAACGACATATTTGGTTTATGATTAATAAGTCCAAATTGGAGGATAATTCAAGTTCAAACATAATCGATAAGAAAAGAAAGGAAAAACATACGTCAAGTTGAAAATCATACAAATAAAGCAAAGCAATGTTTGAAATATGTACTAATAGATATTGTATTAATATTATTGCAAGGGTATTTCTATATTAGGAACCTCTTTGTAATAAATGGTGGTATATGACCGGATCATTTAGTTCATGATTAATAAATCATTAACAGAATCGAAACTTAATCCTATACATTAGTATTTAGATTAGTATGTTAGTATATGAAATGAAATGTGAACCTCATTATTGCTAATCCTTGAAATTTTATATCATTTTCATTTATATTTATCACATTCTCACGTCCATACACAGATCAATGGTTATATTTAAAAAATTATTCGTCATTTATACTACGCTAAAATTGATGGGAAATTTACGGAGCAGTTTTTTAATTTTCAGGTTAATTTGTATTGTGAAATTGTATGTTCATGCCAATCATAAAAGAAATAAAATAGTTCAACCCGAAATAACATTTTTCTAAATATTTTATGAAAAGTAAAAATCAGTAGCCACTCATTAGTGAACATATTAAAGTATTAATATAATCATTCGACATTTTTGTGTTAGATTAAACTTGTAATAATACGTTGGCAAAAAAAATTATAGTAATATGAATATTTGTAATACTAGAAAAGAAAAAAAAAAAATCGAAGTAGTATGAAGAATGATAAGGATTTGAGCGGCCAAATAGCGGAGGTTTGAAGGTGTCCAACTGAAAACGAGCTAATCGTAAGAGATCCAAATATCATGGTAACTACTTTTCTTATATACACAACCAACACTCACTCTCTTCACTACACTACTGCAGTCACTCTATCATCCTTCACTTCCCCTTCTCATTTTCATCTCCAATGTACACTCATCTTAACTTCACCACATAATCAAAACAACAACACACATACACACTTCTTCTTATAATCCAATGGCTTCACGGAGACTGATAACATCTCTTCTCCGTTCCTCCAAATGTCGTTCCACTCTAAGACCTTCATTCACAAACCCTAGGCCTTCATTTTTATCCTCTCATTGTCTCTCTCCGGCCAGCATTGTTTCGCAACGAGTGGTTAATTACGCGACAGCTGCTCCAGCAAAGGAGGCAACTGCGTCGAAGACTGGGGGGACGGGAACGGGGAAGGGAACTATTACTGATGAGAAGACGGGAGCTGGTGCAATAGGACAGGTGTGTCAGATTATTGGTGCAGTTGTGGACGTTAAATTTGAAGAAGGATTGCCGCCTATTATGACGGCGTTGGAGGTGATTGGTTTTGAGGTTAGGTTGGTTCTTGAGGTGGCCCAACATATGGGAGAGAATACGGTTAGGACTATTGCTATGGATGGTACTGAAGGTCTCGTTCGGGGTCAGAAAGTCCTCAACACTGGAGCTCCTATCACTGTAATTCACTTTTCTATTTCTATATATGCTACATTTTCATTACTTAACAAAAAAAAAAAAAAAAAAACATTTCCATTTCCATTTCATAATATAGGTCATGCAGAGGTGATCTTGGTTATAGGCGAACAATACATGCCCTAAACTTACGTACCCCAAAAATTTTATGTCTTTATATATATTAATTGTTAAATACCTAGTGTATTACAGACATTAGGGTCCATAATAAGTTGAATTTGACTAGGGCCTCTGGCCTCATTAACTTGGGACCGGCAGGGTAGGCAAAAGAAAATTTGAACATTTGAAGCTTAGTGCTGTTTTGCTATAAGATGTCATTATTAGGCTTTATAGTTTTGCAAGTTTTCTAGTACATGTACATTTATATGTATTGCATTTGTATTGTAATTACAACCTCATTCCCAATCTTTGTGTTTGCAATTACATATGCAGATACCTGTTGGCAGGGCAACACTTGGTCGCATTATAAATGTTATTGGAGAACCTATTGACCATAGGGGTGAAATAAGTAAGATTTGATTGTTGTTCTAATATAACCTGTTGAGGCAGCATCACTATAGCTTTTTGTTTTTCCTCATATAGTTCATCAACTCCACTCATCCTGGTTCATCTTTTGTAGTTTGTACTGTTTGAATATAACTTCTCATTTTGTTTTGAACTGCAGAAACTGAGCACTTTCTTCCCATTCATCGTGAAGCTCCACTGTTTGTGGACCAAGCAACTGACCAACAAATCCTTTCCACTGGAATTAAGGTGATTTATAAGAAGTTGAGCAATTCACACACTATATATCCACATATTTGTCATCGTGCTTCAAGCCACTCTAGTGAAATTTGAAAGTTGATTTACTGCCTATGTACTGGCGTCGGATTGGGTATTTTATATGATATTTGTACTTTTCCTTAATTACAAATCCTTCAAATATCCATGTTGCATTGCAGGTTGTAGATTTACTTGCTCCGTATCAGAAAGGAGGAAAGATTGGACTATTTGGTGGTGCTGGTGTGGGGAAGACGGTGCTTATTATGGAACTTATTAACAATGTTGCCAAGGCTCATGGTTTGTATCGACTCCATTGTCCACATCACTTGTATTTTTCATGTTATCTAAGTGGTTCTGTTTCTATATGCAGGTGGTTTCTCTGTGTTTGCTGGTGTTGGTGAGCGTACTCGAGAAGGCAATGATTTGTACAAAGAAATGATGGAGAGTGGTGTTATAAAGCTTGGAGATCAACAGGTTTGTAAGTTGTAACTGTAACCCATCAATTTGTAATGGAATTATTTGAAATGGCTTTTAAAGTTGAATAATGACCAATTTTTCTGCATTAATCTCCAGGCTGAAAGTAAGTGTGCTCTTGTGTATGGTCAAATGAATGAACCCCCTGGTGCTCGTGCTCGTGTTGGACTTACTGGGCTAACGGTAGCTGAGCACTTCCGAGATGCTGAGGGACAAGATGTCCTTTTGTTTGTGGACAATATTTTCCGCTTTACCCAGGTAATTTAGGTATATTTTTCTCTTAGTAATCATTTGTTTAGTGAATTGTAATTGACTGACTGTAATTGTCATGCCTGTGTTATCCATCTTTCTTTTTTCTAGGCCAATTCGGAGGTGTCTGCCTTGTTGGGTCGTATCCCTTCTGCTGTTGGTTACCAACCAACTTTATCTACGGATCTTGGAGGCCTTCAAGAGCGTATCACAACAACCAAAAAAGGATCCATCACATCTGTCCAAGCTATATATGTGCCAGCTGATGACTTGACAGATCCTGCACCTGCCACCACATTTGCCCATTTGGATGCCACCACAGTGTTGTCTCGGCAGGTCTGTGAGCATTCAGAAAATAGATGCACTCCCTAAAATATATAGTTCTCAATTTGCTATTACTGTTGCTTGCAGATATCTGAGCTTGGTATCTATCCCGCTGTTGATCCCCTCGATTCAACATCACGCATGCTTACTCCTCGTATCTTGGGTGAAGAGCACTACAATACTGCTCGCGGTGTACAAAAGGTCCTCCAAAGTTACAAGAATCTTCAGGATATTATTGCCATTTTGGGAATGGACGAGCTTAGTGAAGATGACAAACTCACTGTTGCTCGAGCTCGTAAAATCCAAAGATTCTTGAGTCAACCTTTCCATGTTGCAGAAATTTTTACTGGTGCTCCAGGAAAGTACGTGGAGTTGAAGGAGTCTGTCACTAGTTTTCAGGTAATCAAGATGTCTTCGTTGAGCATTTCACTTGGTAGCACATGTATATTCCTTGTCTATATTAATTTCTAGTTGTTTTGTGAAATATATTTAAGACATGCACTATAATTAACCTAGTATCAAGTGTGCTATATTAGGGTCTCGATCATGCTGACCAGATTTTGCTAAACATTTGACAGGGAGTTTTGGATGGAAAGTATGATGACCTTCCGGAGCAGTCATTTTATATGCTTGGTGGCATTGAAGATGTCATTGCGAAGGCTGAGAAAATGTCGAAAGAAAATAAAGATGGCTAAGTCAAAAGATTGGATTTCAGAAGTCAGTTTGGCTTTGTAATTTTCTTTTTTCTCTATTACATCTGACATTTTTAAGGGTTTTGACTGTAGAATGGATGGAATGAACAATAGAGATGTTTTCTTCTCATTTGTTTCCTCTCAAGTAAATAAAAGCAAAAAAAAAAAAAACTTATCTTGAGTAAACAAAAACTATACGAAAGTAACACACTAGTTCCGTCTGATCTGCATATGAAGTTGGAAACAATAACCTTTGAATCAATATGGCAATTTTTTGCAACGGAACTGTCAAGTTTCATATATGTTTTCTACAACTGTATCATAGCATTGTAGTCAATCATACAAATCGAGTTTTCCAGAACAACGAAGAATGAAGACCTGATATTATGTTGACTGTTGAGTAAAATTTCTCGAAACTGTGTTCCTTTCAGGTGACAAAATACACATATCGAGGACTCGTAATTTCTGCTAAGCTTACACTGTTACACATCATACAGTCATACATATACTGTGCATGAGGATGGATCCGTGAGGTAGTCATAAGTTTTTTGTATGCGTTAAGTTTGTACACGTATGAACTATGAACATGGTCAATTGAGCATAATATTCTCTTTTCAACACGGATATGAAAATGTGATCTACTCTATGTTTTACTATCTGTACGAAGAGAGTTTGTGCCGACTGGAGATACGAAATCTGCGATACATTGATATTCTTTTTCCAACAATCGGATATAAAAATGTGAATATGTGATCTACTCCTCTATGTTTTACTATATGTATGAAGAGAGTTTGTGCTGACTCGGATACAGATCTGCAGTACATGGGCTCTGGTGTCATTTTTAAAGAAAGGGAAATGCCGGTACCCGATTGCCTTCCAAAATGACTTCCAAATATTTACATGTAACATGTATAGTTGTTATTTTTTTTTTATGAATAAGATGCGACCCCATGTGCATGTATACATGAATTAAAATACATCAAGTGTCACAATATATTATCCGAAAAATGTTTCGAGATCCAATTTGGAGTACAAATTTTTTTTAAAAATTGTAAAAAATAATTAACCAAATTAATTTTTTTTGTTATCGACTAAATTTTCATATAAAGGGTTGACTATTTAAAAATTATTAGCATGATAATACGTGCAAAGCTGCTCCATTTAAATTATATAATTCGGTTCTTCTAATTTGTGAAATAGATCACTCGTAATTTTTGAAATATTACATGTTATTAATACAATATATTTAACAAAATATTTTTTTTTATGAAAGCTGATAATAACTTGAACTTTAAATTTCATATATGATTATAATTCTATATTCAAATTTAAGAATTCTTAATTCTTTTATAAATAATTAAAAAATATTAACTTAAAAAAGAAAAAAATAATAAATATTTTCAAAAATCTATTCTTAAGTTGGTAGACTCGCGTATACAAATTAAACTCCTATTGTTGTTGTTTATACATATATTTAATCATAATCACACATTCAAATCTAATATACATCTTCACATTCACCCTGTGAAAATCGCGATTAATCGCGATTCATGAGTAGGCGAAGGTTCTGCGAGTTGCGTATGTGATTGATTTAGTGCGATTATGAAATTGGCAAAAAATCGCGATTGACTCGCGCTTACTCGCAGAAAATTGCATTAAAAAGCACAAAAGACTCGCACTGTACATAAAAAGACTGAAATACCCTCAAGTTATAAAAACCCGACTTACCTTTATAAGTTTATAACCGTTCATTGCCTCACAAATTTTGCACAGCCGTCAAAGAGGTATCTTTTTGCCCTCTTTCTCTTCATTTCCGTCTCTTTTTATCTTTCTCTCTCTCTGCCCTCTTTCTCTACATCTCTCAGCCCTCTTTCTCTTCATCTCTCTTTAATCTAATCTTTTAACTAATATTCTTGATAGTATATGATTTGTAAAAGACTAATTTACAAGTAATTGTCAAGCCCAAGTGCAGAACATAGCGTACAAGGTCCCCAAAACCTACAAGGTCCACAATGCCTACAAGGTCCACAATGCCTACAAGGTCAATAATTCCTGTAAGGTCGGCATTGCATGCTAAGTCCACAATGCCTCTAAGGTTCACAAAGCCTGCAAGGTCCACATTGCCCGCAAGGTCCACATTGCATGCAAGGTCCACAATACCTCCAAAGTTCGCAAAGCTTGCAAGGTCAACATTACTTGCAAGGTATGCATTGTATTCAATACCCGTAATGCCTCCAAAAATTACAAAGCCTGCATGGTCCAAATTGCATGCATGATTTGCATTGCACGCAAGTTCAACATAGCCTGTAAGGTCCACAAATCGCACAAGGGTGGACATGACATATTGCACAATAATACATTGTCCACAAAGCCTACAACGTCCATGAAACTTGCAAGTTCCGGAAACATACAAGGTTCACAATGTTTGCAAGGTCCACAAAGTCTGCAATGTCCACAAAACTCACAAGGGTTGGACATGACAATGTTGTTCATAGACAAGGTTTGGACATGTACGGGCAAGACAAAACTAACAAAGGACAATGTACAGACACCTGCAATAAAGCTGGTACAAGTACATGATCTGGACAATAGGACAAATCATAACTGAAACAAGATTGACATTCCCCTACCAAGATCCTGATTTGTAGCCCTTGCCCCCCCCCCCCCCCCC
>PHNY01299690.1:6543-18779 GCA_003724115.2 Anethum foeniculum
CCTTTTTTTCATCCCAGAATCTCCTCGTTGGTTGGTAAGTTTTGTAGAGAGTCTCTGTGTTCTCCATGCTGTTGTAATTTGATCTGATTGAATTAAGTCCTTGTTGAACCTAGGCGAAAATGGGCATGACGGAAGATTTTGAAGTTTCCTTGCAAGTTCTTCGTGGATTTGAGACCGATATCTCCCTTGAAGTGAATGAAATCAAGGTACAATGCATTCTGCATCAACCTAGACTGCTGTATCTTATTGTAGTTGAAACAAAACAATCCTCGCAGTAGCTTTCACAATTTAACTCCCGTAATTAAAAATTTGGAATTAGCAAACTCAACTACTGAAATATATCTATTCTTATTAAAATTATCATTATCTTATGCTATCTATTGTTTAGAGGTCTGTGGCATCAACAAGTAGAACAACGGCAATCCGTTTTCGGGACCTGAAACAACGAAGATATTGGTTTCCTCTGATGGTAAGATCTCAGATGTTTAAGTGTTTTTTTCACCTAATTATTTTTTTATGTTTTATGTACATGCTTAACCTGAGAAACGATAAAAATAGATTAAGCACTGCAAGTTTAATACATTTAACTGCAAGTTTAATACATTTAACCTGCAGATAGGAATTGGATTGCTTGTGCTTCAACAGCTTTCTGGAACTAATGGTGTCCTCTTCTATTCCAGTACCATTTTTGAATCTGCCGGTGAGTTGTGTCAATGCTGGTAAATCATCTTTGTGGAATGACTTAATAACCTTATTTTTTTTATTAAAAAAAAAAGTCAGTTAGTTTAGACTTTATATTGCTTAAAGTTGAAGTTGATATTTTTAATGTGTAGGGGATGAGGTATTGATTGTATTCTTGGTTTATTTTATATAGCAGAATGTGTTTATTTCATCACTCCTTTCAGTTTTTTTATAGTTATATCGTTTGCATGCTTATTTAAGTGTGATTTCCTTGCCACCTCTTTTAAAGTTGATCATGGAAACAGAAAACTTATTCTTGTACTCTATTAACTATTAGTTACAAAGTTTTCTCTCTATTTTATAGGCATTTCATCAAGTAATGCTGCTACTTTTGGGCTTGGCGCTGTTCAGGTACACTGAAGGATTGGCCAGAAGCTGATTTATTTAATATAAATTCCTGTATCGCTTTCATTTCTATACATCATCATGCCATTCATAATGGATTTTCTACTATGTAGGTGATAGCGACTGCAGTTTCTACTTGGTTGGTGGACAAAACTGGTCGAAGGATTCTACTCATCGTAAGTAAAAAAAATAATACATAGCTATTTACTATATAATCTATTAGTCATTGTAACAATTAATTCAACGAAAACATGATTGTTTGTTGCAGATCTCCTCCACAGGAATGACTCTCAGTCTCTTTGTCGTTGCAGTTTCTTTTTTTGTAAAGGTCGTGCTACCATGTTTTTCTTTGTTTCAGACTAAAGATTTACGAGGCTATATAATATAAATCATTATCCTACGTGTATGTTGTGTGACAGCGACTCAGCTCCCTCCGATTTTGTTTCTTACAATTTTAAATAATTGCAGGGTTTTGTGGCTGATGATTCTACCCTCTATAGCATATTGGGCATCCTATCATTAGTTGGGGTTGTGGTATGTTTGTCGATTCTTTTACTCTAATGAGCTTTGTTTTGGGTACATATTTTTAGTTTTTCAATGCATTACTTCTCAGGGAATGATTATTGCCTTTTCTCTTGGAATGGGGCCCATACCATGGATTATAATGTCCGAGGTAACAATACTATATAACCATGTTTTTACGCATCATGTTCGTTACTATGCGACTTCTCAAAATTTATTTACCGGTATCTGTACTCATTTCAACGTAAGAGTTTTTTAATACGAATACTTGTTTTGGTCATGTATCTAGCCTTTTTAGGTACTCGTTTCGACTTAAAGTTGGAGTTTTTTCTAATACGAATACTTGTTTTGGTCATGTATCTAGCCTTTTCTTCTCTTAGGTCGTACACCTTTGTTTAGTGGCCAAACCTTATATTTATTAGAGTCAGCAGCTAGTCAGCAGATAGTATGTTTGAAACAGGATTAGACTCAAAGTTGCTAGTGACTTTAAATTACATATTTATTTGGTGTATCAACCTCTTCTTAAGTATTAGAATTGGATAGCTTAGTTGTTTGGTTACTTGAAGTCACATTTGCTAGTTACACACTGGCGTAGTTCTTGAAGTTCGATGTTTTGGTGGTTGAATATATATACTGACATTCTTAGTCTTGCGGATGCAGTTGTTATAATTTTTAATTAATTAATAACTTGAGTGTTTTGTTGTAGCAGTAAATCAATTTCTCTAGTAATCTTTTGGTCAAATTTACTGGGTTTGATTTTATTTTTTTTTGTGTGTGTCCATGTCAGAATTGTTGTCATCTGATTCCCATCTTACTTGCCATGCATCAACTTTATATCAATATCTGTGATTTATATTAATATCTGTGATATGTAGCTGTTATTATCAAATATTGTTCTATGTTACTCCTTTTTATCTGCAGATTATGTATATTTATATATGTGTGAATATTTCTATTTGCAGATTCTGCCAATCAAAATCAAAGGCCTTGCTGGAAGTGTTGCAACACTAGCAAACTGGTTCATTGCCTGGTTGGTCACTATGACTGCACCATTGTTGTTGTCTTGGAGTAGTGGAGGTTCTCACTATCCTTTCTCTTTTTAAGTATACATATTTATTAGAGAAGTATGCAAGAGCTTATGTGCTGCTCGTACACAGCACGTAACTATGTATCAATGGTCATGCAGTTTCCTTTTGTGTGTAGCAGGCTATTCCTAACATAACTATGTGCTGCTTGCTATATATGCTGTGATTGTAGTTTTACTAATTGCACTGTTTGCTAATTGTACAGGAACGTTTACTCTGTACATGCTTATGTGCGCTCTCACATTGGCGTTTGCATCAATTTTGGTCCCTGAAACCAAAGGGAAAACTCTTGAGGAGATTCAGTTGTCTTTCAGATGATTCCATTTTTGTGTTTCTAGTTGATGTCTACCTCCTAGTCCTGTATTCCTGTCATAGTGAATTGCACTGAGCATTACATACATATCGAGTTCATGCTAGCAAGAAGAGGACAATGTGCAGCTGTTCAGAGCCCTTCAGTCACAATGTAATGCGTTTTTGCATTGATGGGGGATTTTATGAAAACATTAGAAATATGTAGAAATACAATCTTTTAGTTTCATTTATTAATATATTTGATAATGTATCTATTATTACATATATATTGGCAGGAGTTATTAGGTTTGTTACAGTTGGGTTGGGATGCAATGCAATGACAATTGTATCAAAAAACATTGTATGTTTTATACATGTGAACACAATCAAACATAAATGTGATTAAAGCAAAATAAGTTCTACATTTCAAATAAAAGTAATTTCCTTTTCAAGTACTTAGCTCTTAGGTCTTAGCTAGACCACTTCTAACTGGAGAGTTTTTGCCGGAGAATAATGTACCTTCGAGGAAAGAAGCATATTTCAAAAGAAATACATTTCCAAATGTACTACAAATTCAGCAGTGTTCAATAACGAAGAAATTAGTTGGTAATATTGTATATTTCTTTCTTCCCCTTTCAAACCTCTGAACTACATATTTGTAAATTTTTTAAAATTTTAAAAGAAAAGATATAATAAAAAGTTAACCCTTTGTATTTGTGGCTGCGGTCTCACCTATGGCACTCCTGTCCTTGCTCGTATAACGGCAACGCATTCGTAAGGCTGTGTTTATGTTGCTTTTAAATGCAACCACAATTGCGCTCGATAAGATAATTTTGCTAAATTTCATAAATTATATAATCTCTCTCAAAGTAGAGGAGGAGGTTATTAGCCTCTATCACAAAATAAAAACAGGTATTTAGTCCAAAAAGCAGCCGAACAAGGAATAAATGAGAAGTCTGACTGTTTAAACAGGTCAATTCAAAATCAGAAAATGAACCAAAAAAAACAGGGTTTTATATAAAAGTGCTCACTATTTTCACCGGATTCTATCAACTAGGTACTCGATCTTCACGAGAACTCATTTAAGCCACTAAATCACTATATATATCATTTGATTCAGTCTTGAGAGAAAAATAATGAAAAAGTAAACAAATAGATGATGTATCCATTATTGTGTACGAAATTTATTTAAGATCAATTAAAAATTCTCGAATTAATTATTGGGTTTCACCCCAGTTGCATAAAGAAAGTTAATCTTTTGTTCGTTTATCTTGATTTTGATTGTTTAAATCAAGAATTTGTGTTTTTATATATGTTTTATTATGATTTTAATCGGCATGACACACACATTATTTGCTAATTACAATTATGTTAACCTTTTCGTTAAAATTATTGTCAAATATAACAGAGTCATATATATAGTGATTTTAGTGGTTTAAATGAGTCCGTGAAAATCGGATAATCACTTGATATATTTTGACGAGATCGGTGGGCACTTTGATACGAAACAAAAAAAACACCCTCGTGATATCACCCAAAAGTTTTGTACACCTAAATTTTACAATTTCAAGTCTATCCAAAGTCTTTGCACAAAATCAACAGTTGCCAAGAAGAATAGTCAAGTCCAAACACCTGGATAGATAAGTTTAGTAAACCAAAATTGGGACAAGTTAATATGAAATGTGACACGGAGCAAGGAATTATATTATTAAAATATATTTACTTTGTTATAATTAAGAATTATTAACTAAGAATAAAATAGATTGTAGTTAAGTATCAGTAATATAAAATGAATAGGTTACTAAGAGCATCTCCAATGCTAAAATGTAAAATGACCGGCTATAATGGTTGACTATCATTATTATATAAAATTTTAGTTAAGAGTTTTATATATACTCCGATGGATTATTTATCATTTTGATTATGTAAAATTATACCTAACAGTTTTATTGATTGGATAAATATATCTAATTAAAAATGATTATCGTATCTTTTGCTAAAGGGATACAAGGTTAGAGTGCAAAATTTTTTATATATTTTTTAAAAGTGCCACATACATGACACCTAGATGTCATCTAAATTATTTAGCTAAGGGTTTTATATATTAGAGTTTTATATATTAGAGATGCTTCTAAGAACATTTTAGATATAGTAGTACTTAAGAATTAATTTCCTTTATTAGGACCAAGTTTTAGGAATTTACTCTTATATAAGACGTAATTTTCTAAGAAGATCTAAGAAGAATTTGATTGATTAATGAATTGAGATGGTACTTCTACGACTGAATCAACTTGAGGTGTGGGTTTTCTACGATTAATCCACAATTATCTATCTTTTATTGTGTTCTTATTCTTGTTCTGCATCAATGTGTTATAAGAACTTGGGTTTCAACATCAACTTTTAAATTGGTGTAAGATCTAAGGTTCTTTAAAAAAAAAGTTATTATTTACTCAGCACCATAATGTACTGCTTAACCACTGTTCACAAATACCATTCATCATGGAAAACAAAAACTTCCTAAGGCACAAACTGTCGAGCTTCTAAATGATATGTTAGTAAACGCCACAAGTATCAACAACAAACTCGAACTCAAAAGTGTACTTGTTATGATTGATAACTTGATACTTGGATGGGGCGGAGAGAAAGTATCAAGAGAACTGATTCGACACTATGAAGAAAGTAAATCACACGATAAATTTTTCCAATTGTTGAAGAAAATCCATATCTTTGAACCTCCTAAAGTTCAGTGTATCAACATTGGAAAAGCGGTAGAGAAGACATCCAAGGTTTGTTGATATTTTTGAAATACAAGGGGATAGAGATATTGTTTGGTCGAAACTTATGTTTTCATTCATTATAATGCTCAAATATATAGAGTTCATAGGAGACAAACTTACATGATTAGTGTCATATCAATAGCCTAATCAATTCCAAATATTCTTACAATCAATCAACATTAAAACAAAATCATCTAATCAATATTTCAATTACAATTTTGAATCAATATTCCAACACTCCCTCTTGATTCGAAATTGTAAAACTTATTTAGAAATTAAAAAGCGATGACAGCAAAAGAGGTGGAGCACTTCTCTGCACAACCATGAAGCACTTCTCTCCACAAACGTGGAGCACTTCTCTCCACAAACGTGGTACACTTCTCACCCCAAACATGAAACACTTCACTCCAATTTAAAATAAAAATTCTTTCATGACCACTTGTGTCATGCTTTCATTCTCGTCATTACGACACGTTGAACTTTGGTCTCTCTTGTTATTGAATCCTCTTGAACCTCCTTTATGTTCTTCCATGGAAGCTTTTGTTGACCCGTCTTTGAAAATCTTGATTTAATTGTGTTAGGTTATTTCCAAGAGGTTGCATCTCCCTCTCATATTCAACCCTCCACAAATTTGAACCTCTCATACGAGAAGTCATGACTATGCACTCAAACTCACAGATCCTATTACAGCTCTGATACCATGTTGATATTTTTGAAATAAAAGGGGGAGAGAGATATTGTTTGGTCCAAGCTTATGTTTTTATTCATTATAATGCTCAAATATATAGAGCTCATAAGAGACAAACTTACATGATTAGTGCCATATCAATAGCCTAATCAATTCCAAATATTCTTACAATCAATCGACATTAAAACAAAATCATATAATCAATATTTCAATTACAATTTTGAACCAATATTCCAACACTCCCTCTTGATTCGAAATTGTAAAACTTATTTAGAAATTAAAAAACGATGACAGCAAAAGAGGTGGAGCACTTCTCTGCACAACCATGAAGCACTTCTCTCCACAAACGTGGAGCACTTCACTCCAATTTAAAATAAAAATTCTTTCATGACCACTTGTTCCATGCTTTCTTTCTCATCATTCCGACACGTTGAACTTCGGTCTTTCTTATTATTGGATCCTTTTGAACCTCCTTTATGTTCTTCCATGAAAGCTTTTGTTGACCCATCTTTAAAAATCCTGATTTGATTATGTTGGGTTGTTTCCAAGAGGTTGCATCTCCCTCTCAGATTCAACCCTCCACAAATTTGAATCTCTCATGCGAGAAGTCATAACTGTGCACTCAAACTCGCAGATCCCTTAAGACCATTACAGTTCTGATACCATGTTGATATTTTTGAAATACAAGGGGGATAGAGATATTGTTTAGTCGAAGCTTATGTTTTTTATTCATTATAATGCTCAAATATATAAAGCTCATAGGTCCTTACATGATTAGTGCTATATCAATAGCCTAATCAATTCCAAATATTCTTACAATCAATCAACATTAAAACAAAATCATTTAATCAATATTTCAATTACAATTTTGAATCAATATTCCAACAAGGTTGAAGAAGTTATGACGAAGGAGTCAATATTAGTATGTTGGAGCATATTAGGGGTGTGCATAAAAATCTGAAAACCGGATTATCCGAATTTCCGGTCCGATATTCGGTTAAAAAAATTCATAAATGTGGATATCCAATCAGGAAAAAGCGGACCAGATATCCAATCTGGTTTTTTTCCATAAATTTGGATACAAATCTGGATCACATTTTTACAAGAATTAGGATATCCGGATCCGATCCAGTTTTTTATTTTTAATTAAAAATAAATAAATCCTATATATAATACATAATAACTAATTAATTTTTCAAAACAAATTTAAGAGTATTTTGGGTTTTGGGCTCTAATCTAGCCTCTAGGTCTTTCACGGTCTTTCACGCTAATATTTATGCATAAGATCACTGTGCTACGACATGACTCATCTCGATGACAAAGTATTCGATATCTAAAGTCCAGCAACTATAATCATAATGCATACACAAGAAAGCTAATCAAATTCCCACATATATAGTTGCCTAAATACTTGATTTAACTCACATGTATAATCTTGAGATGTTAGTTTTATTTCAACGTAAAACATCTCCATGTATTAAAAACTTTATAAAGTTATTGTGACATGCCAAATATTTGGATCTGGATAATCTGTTTTCCGATCCGGTTTAAATGGATATCCGGTTAAACTGGAACCGGACTAGATTTTTAGTGATCCAGAAAATCGGATATCCGGTTTCACATTTCGTAACCGGACCAGATATCTGGTTTTGCTCACCCCTAGAACATACTGATTTTCTTGGAAAAGAAGACAAAAAATTGGAAACTGTTGACATATCAAAATATCACATTCTTTCCATGTTACTTCCAAAGATTTTGCTTGTGGAGTTGGAATTAATGTTTTCAAGTTCTACTATAAATCATCTCATTGTTTGTTGATTCTCAAACTTTATAAAACTTGTGAACGAAAGTTTTTTTAAGGCAGAGGAGAATGATGCTTATATTAAATGAATAGATTATTAAAAATATTCTAAATTATAATAATAATAAAATATATTTCCTTTATTAGAAGATCTTTACTTAGGGGAGCTTAGTCCAGGGATTGAATCCTATATAAAATGTAATCATTTATTACTAAGAATACTTTGAATGATTAATAAATTGAAATTGTTAGCTCACTTGTTATGGGTTGCAATGCTAAGATTGAGAAATCCTAAGGAAGTAGTTCTTCAAAGATTGAATCATCTTAGGCTGTGGGTTTTACACTGTGAATCCACAATTATCTATCTTTTTATTGTGTTTTAATTCTTGTCCCGCATCAAAATGTCAAGGCTATTAACTGGTCAGTGCCCGCCGAGCCATGGCAGCATTTATTCAGGGGCACATTCTCTAGTGCACTACAATCATATATCACAGTAAAGATACTATCAATTATGTACATCTATCAAGTAAATATACAATAGATTGATACATAGGCACACCCAGTAGAAGTTTCACACCAGATGCAGCATTTTTCCCAGTAGCTGGGGGACTCGTTACTTTAGTTTCTCAAATTGAAAAATTAAACATGGTCTTCATCAAGACTCCAGTTTAAGTGCAAAGGCTCCACTAATTAAGAATCCTCCTTCCCAACATAATTTTAATTACACTGTAATTAGCATAATTTGTCGTATGGCATCAAATGTTGGGCAACTCAAGAAAATGGGTAACTAGTCCATGTTTGTTTCCTGGGATTACCATCCCGGGATCCAAACTTAAGTTATCCCATCAAGCCTACTCTATCACTTTATCTTATTAATAGGGGATTAACAATACCTGGTAGGCAGGTACGGTTATTACTATCCCAAAATGAGCTAAAATTTGATTGAAAAATAGTAGTCCAGGGATTGTATCCTTGCTAGCAAAGACATGTCAACAGACATAGTACAAATAATGAGAGCTTCAAGGGGGTCTTTCCAACCTTTCAAAAGAGAAAAAGGTCACTAAAAATGTGTGCAGTCTTATTTTATTATTCATTTTCCTGGATTAGAACAATTTTCTGTATCTGATATTGTTTTGATTATCTGAAATTGACGTATCTAAGTTATGCAAGAGAACTAACATCTGCATAACATAGCAACATCATCCACTTAAAATAATCACGATACTACCAAGATTTTACCAAGACATGGACACCTAGCATTAAGATTATCACAAGTTATGCAGCATATAAATTCTGTATATTACAACATGAGCAGTTACTCAAGATACTGAAAAATATAGAGTACATGAAAAAACAATTATCAAAACAAAATGATAACAGTTTCACATCAAAACCAAATTAGACTAGGAGAATATAAAATTTAGAGACTGGACAAAGACTAAAGTACAGATGGTTGATACCATTTGAGGAGTCCACGGTCTTCTTACAATGCTACGATACTACGGTCACCGGGTACTTATCAATGCAATCTTCCCAGGGACTATGATTAGATGCTTTTACATTCCGCAGAGCTTGCCATACTGCACTATTACATTTGAAACCACTTCCAAAAGCAATCTGCCAGACCCTATGACCCTTGCGCATTCTTCCCTTTGCCTCAATATATGCCAATTCATACCAGATGGAACTTGCTGAAGTGTTCCCAAACCGGTGGAGAGCCATTCTAGAAGCCTCCACGTGTACTGGTAGCAACTGTAGATTCTTCTCCAGCTCATCAATCACTGCCCTTCCCCCAGCATGTATACAAAAATGATCAAAAGCTAGCTTAAAATCTGGGATATAAGGCTTCACATGAGGGTTTAAGAACTTTTTAACCAGCAGAGTAGCAAAAAAGAGAAGCTGCTCGCTTATTGGGAGAACAATAGGACCTAATGTGGTGATGTTGGTTTTAAGAGCCCCGCCAGCAATTGCCATAAGATCTTTCGACAAAGACACACCAATTTTCCCAGCATTATCTTCCTCTTGATAAACGCAGCGGAACGCCTTATCATCCGCCCCACGATGTGTCCTCACAACATGAACAAGCTTATACTTTGCTCGCCTCTTATCTACAGACTTATTAGATAATAACACAGCTGCACCCCCGACCCTAAACAAACAATTAGGTATCAACATAGCTTTATTATTCCCAAAATACCAATTCTGCGTAATATTCTCTGTACTCACAACAACAGCATAAGTATTCCTATGCACTTGCAACAAATCCTTGGCCATATCAACCGCAATAACCCCCGCACTACACCCCATCCCTCCCAAATTAAAACTCCTAACATTCCCCCTCAACTTATACTTATTAACAATCATCGCTGACAATGACGGAGTGGGATTAAACAAACTACAATTGACCACAAGAATCCCAATATCCTTCGCCTTAATCCCCGTATTGGCAAACAAATTATCCAAAGCACCATACATAACTTCCTCCGCTTCCGCCCTGGCAGCAGCCATGGACGGTTGAGGAGGAATCACGTGCATTGCTTCGGGAACATACGTTTCCTCACCTAAACCCGATCTCTCCAAAATCCTCCTCTGAAACTCCAACGACGACTCATCAAAATCACCAGTTAACCTAGAATGCCTCATAAACCGGTCATTGGACGCCTTTAAATGATCAGGCGCACGATAACAAGCGTAATCCAGCAAATAAACAGACCTAGGTCTAGTCATAATATACGCCGTAAATCCGAAAACCAATACAGCACAACAGACAATAACAAACACGAGATTATACTGAAGATGAAGCCACAATTGATGAATATCATTAGGATTCATTTGCGAAGCTTCGATTAAAATTACAATCATTACAGGAATTAAACACAAAGTCAATAAATTAGAAATGAGATAATGATAACCTAATTTAACATACTTGAGTTTGACAGTTTGGAGGAAATCAGGGAGACGGCGGGAATGGATCTGAATTCCGATGGCCGGAACTCCATCGCCACCACCACGACCGGTGGCGCCGGCGTTGACTCGAGCATTGCCGCCTCCGTCCATGGTGGTGGCCTCGATTACTATAAGATTATGCTAGAGTTAAGTGGAGAGGATGAAACTTATATTTTTGTGTTCTGTGGTGATTTAGATTTATTATAAAATGTTTTATGTTTATGTTTATTAAAGAAGGCCATGTGAAAAATTAATAATCGGAGAGTATCAATCTGTTAGGAATCTTTTTACCGTGGGTATTAGCTGTTTGGCCAGATGAGATTTGAATATTTGTGAAATCTAGAATCCTTGTCGATTGATAATAATTTGATATGACCGGGAAATGCGCTTAAAAAAATTGTATATATAATTTTTTTAAAGTTCGACACGTATTTTAAGGTGAATATAAAGTATAATTTCGTAATTCATTTTTAAAATTTTCTTTTTCTGAATTAAACTTCAAGTGTTATACTTTTATTTAGAAAAAATTTTTAAAATTATTTATGTAGCTATGTTATAAATGAGCGTTAAAATGCGTGCCGAGCCCCCATCCCCCAATGTATACTACTCAGGGGGGCGGAGGGAGTACTAAGTAGTAGTACATATACTTCTTCAATCCCTTCCATTCTATACGTTTTCCTTTTTTATTGTCCAATTTAATTCTACACATTTCAAAAATTATCAAAAATAGTAAAATTTATAATATAAAAATTAACCACATCCACTACTTTTTTCCACTACATCCACTTAATACATTAAATATTGATTGGTCCCACCATTTTACCCACTTTTCTTACTTTTTCCCGCTAAGATTATACTTTTTCTTAACCCCGTGCCTATATCATTCGTATAGAAATCAATGGGACGGAAGGAGTAGGATCCTGTTGTGGAATAAAAGTCAGCGTTTTGTTTGTAATTAATGCTTGGGTTTGTGAGCTTCGAGCTTGAATGGCTGCACTCGTGTTCGAGACTAAGCGGTCCTTACGAGATGCCTACGTATC
>PHNY01299697.1:0-10769 GCA_003724115.2 Anethum foeniculum
ATTACACCATTCTGCCATGGAAAATATATATGGGTAAATTTGTATGTATAATGAATATTCTCATTCAGCCACTCCGCTATTATTTTTAGCGGAGTGATGGGCCGCTCCGCTATAATTTTTAGCGGAGTGACAGGCCGCTCCGCTAAAAATTATAGCGGATAGATACCGCTCCGCTAAAAATAATAACGGATCGACTGAATTTTTTTTTTTTAAATCCTAGCCGTTGGATCAAAGATCCAACGGCTAGGATACAGATTGTTGGATAACTGTTCCCTGACAATCGATTGTCAGGGAACAGGACCCATCCTTGATTCATATCAGTATAAATGATGCAGAAAATTGTTAAAGACTTATGATGTAGGACAAGGCTGAGAAGTAGTTGAATATAGGGACAAAAACTTATCTCACAGAGAATTGGCATTAAACACTGTATATCCGCTAATTAATTCTGAACTAATTAATTTATGTAGTTGAAGTTTGAGAATAGAGGAAAATTAGATTGTTTAAATAGAGATCTCAGAACTTGGACAACAAGCAAAATCCTAGACATGCTAATTAAACGACTACTACAAGTTTCAACTAATTTATCTTTATTTATTATATATAAAACATTTAATAATTGATTGCCTCTATCTGTTTTGCTTTTGCACATTAGCTTTTCAGTGTTATATTTTCATGGACATGTGATCAGCGTTCCTAAGAAAAGCAAGTGCCTGTTACTCGATAGTTTAGTAATAAGTTGGATTCTGTAGTCATTGTACTTTTAGTTTAGGCTGTAAATGAAATGCTATTGTGCAAATACATATGCTATTGGACATGTCCTTGTGAACATCCCAAGGTGTATAGGTCGATGGTCACACTTCAAAAGTGTTTTGACTTTTTATTACCTCTCCTTGAAAATATAGTAGTAATTCGTTGCATGACGAGTCAGATATAATTGTTATTTGAAAGCACTATTTTTACATGTTTGTTGTGTAAATATCATTCACTTGTGCCCGTCAGAAATTTTATTGCTTGATGCACGTAACATTGAAGACTTCATTTTTTTGTGAGTATTAATATGATTTTTGGTATCTGCCAAATGTGGAGCAGCTCGACAAAATTGTATATGTATCATGTTGGAATTCATGAGGTTGTTTTTTCAGCTCTTAATCTGTTTTAAAATGGGAAGCTAATATGGTTTATGTCAGTTTTCAGTGTCTGGCATGATACAGCTATCCCATTTAAGGAAGTTATTCAGCAATTCGAAGATTGGATGGCAAAGCATCAATTATGGGCAAGGGAGTTCGGAGGGCATCTTAATAAAGCCGCATTCATTACTTGGTGAGTCAAAATTTGGCATACCGGAATATTGATTTGAGTTTCTTTCTGTTAATCCACTATTTTCACAATTATATTCATTCATCGTTCAAACCTGGACAAAAAAGAACGTTATACAGTTGAGATCTACTTTCTGCATGTGAATCTTCTTAAAACTTTTTCAAGCCTTTAGGGAGGCAATACATGTAACTCCGAAGGGAGCCGCAGATATATTAAATGTTGGATCAACATTGTCTTGCGGAGTTTGAAAAGAGAACAAAATTAAACAAGGTCTTAGAATTGACTAGTGAAAGAAAACTGGTAAAAGTGGATCAACTTTCTGATGTGTGTATGTGATATTAAGTAGAGGAAGTGTTATCCATCAGTTTGCCTAGTGCGTGGACAATTTTAGAAGAAACGAAGAAAAGATGATGCTCTTCAAAATTAACCGTGGTGCATATTAGAGGAGAAACATAGTTGGGACATGGACGGGGAAGGCAAATTAATGAGGAGATAAGAGGGGTATTAAAGTTATAAGGGGGAGAACAAATTGTAATTATTCTATATTTAAGAAGAAAATATCGTATAGAAAATTTATGGGTAACTTCCTTTGATTTCTCTTCTAAAATGACTCGAACACGAGTTCTTTTTCTTTTCCTTATCCCAGTTTATTTTTCTTCACTCTCTTCTGAATGAAACTCTGCGACATTTTATTAATTCTGAATTTCTTTTACTTTCATATTAACAGTGTTATTTGGCTGATAGCTTTAATGCATGACGAGATAAATAACTTTTATCCATAAAATACTGAATACAAATAGTTAAATATTAGTTTAATAGTTTCTGCCCTCAATAGTTTCAAATATTATTCAAGCAAAAAATGTAATTCATAGACACTATTCACAAACACTAATATATTGTTGTTTACATACACTAGTGGCAATTGGGACATAAAAACTAAAATTCCTGAACAATGCAAAGTATCAAGAATGAAGATTCCCTCATACTTTATGGAATGGATCAATCTGAAGGATGTCTATCTGAACTTCTACAAGAGGAGGGTAAGCAGGGTAATTTTTACCTCGTATAATTTATTCCTCTTCCTTGTGTGCTTTTAGTTTGAGTATAGGCTTCCGGTTTACGACGAAGGCAACGGAGCTTTAAACCTTTTATTCATTGATTCGACAATGTGTTATTTTTTCCCAACTGAACACTTGGTAATTTTAACTTAGTTGGACTGTCTTTCAGCATATTAATCTTCTTTACCAGTCCATGCCCATCTTCGAACATGTCCAAGAATTAGTGCTGTATACTCCTGATAAACTTAAATTTCCCCGACTCAGATACGTGGTAGTTATACAGAGACATACTCCTTCCTGTCAGGTTGTTTGACTTTTGGCATGCAACTCAAAGTGCTTTGACATATAGCTAAAATTATTATTTATTAGTTTTTCTTATTCTGAATAAAATACTAAATATATATTTTCTTTTACAAAAATGAAATTTCAAAAATAATGAATCTAACTATTAGGTCAAAGCATTTTGAAGTAAGTGGAAAAAAGTCAAGTGACCTAATAAACCACAGGGAGCGGTACACAATGTGGGGGCAGGCTATGGAACACCTGAGTATAATTTTGACTTGATTGCACTTTGCTGGCCTCGACCATAATTTTTTTACATGAAAATGACTCTTCCTTGAAATGTGACATTATCTGAACCCAACTATTTCTTTCTTAACCGATGATTGCATTACGTAATATCCCTTCAGACGATGTTAGTTCCTTTAGTAATTAAATGAAATTTCAGGGTTAGAAAAGGTAAATTTTGTAATACATTCCCTTTTATTATTTTACACCCACCAAAAGCAAACTGTACTCACCCCCCCCCCCCCCCCCCCCCCCCCCCCCCCCCCCCCCCNTCTTATGAATCCGATCAAGTAGTACAGGTTCTTGCCTTTGGTGCCGTGAGGAGGTTACAGTTGCATATTTTATGTTCATCTGTTGCTCTGTTAAAGATTATGGCATCGACCCAGATTTGATGTCCTGCTTGTGCATAAATAGATGCTCTGATGCAGTGTTAAAATGCTCAGAGCCATAGATGATTTGATATTGCTATTATTTAAGTAAATTCTTTTTTGGTCAGTGATTTACGGAAATCTATGTTACTCGGACTCGGCTAGAAGTGTCCGACATAGATGCGTGCCAAGTATCGGAGTCGGAAATATTTTAAAAAATATGCATGTTTTTGCACTAAAATAAGTGTCCAAGTCCGAGTGTCCATGTCCAAGTGTCGAGTGTCAGACACGGGTACTTGATGCTAAAATGAAGAGTCCGAGTAACATAGACGGAAAGTTTAAGTTTCTGATGCATTAAAGCTAATAACATCACGCAATTTTGTTTTGCTTTGTTTCTTTCTTGAGTATTAAATTTTATTTTTTGTTGGTAAGTCTAGAACTCCAACAATCTAGCGAGATGCAGATGTAAGATATTTTAATGTAGTGGAGAAATGAATATTTTAATGTTGTGGAGTAATATATATTTGAAAAGTTGTTGGTAAATTGCTTCGGGAAAGGAGAGGTTTTTAATATGATGAGACAAAGTGCCATCTAGTTGTTGAGATAAAAGTCTAGTGCAGTTACTCTCTGAAGTATACGGCTGCAAGAAACGCCTTCCCACCAGAAGTGAATAGAATGGTTTAACGCCTCCCACTAACAGAAGTGTGTGAAGAGAATGCTTTAATGCGTTGAGCACAAGCAAAGGCTGTTAATTGGTGATATTATTTGAATATGCATGTATTTTGTTGTTTATAGGTATTGTTGCAGTTAATAATAATATTAAAATGAAAAGAACGGAGAATTGTAGAAAGCTGAACCTAGTTGTAATATCCAAAGAGGAAGAGATGCTGAGGACATATGGGAGCCTGACAACACTTGGAAGCAGCATATGAATTTAATTTAGCACATCCATTTGGTCCTAGTCTTAATTTTCCTCCCGCCACGTCATAAACAACTTACATCATCCTTTGCTCAACATTTCCCAAAATTGTCAGATTAGTGATGCCAGTATTCCTAGCAGAAGCCAAACACACCTACGACAAACTAATGACATACAAAATTTCTGTAATATTAAGATCAATTTTCATATATCTGGCTAACACAATACTGATCTTCGAAATTTTCACTACCGCCACTGAAGTCATAACACGTGTAGAATGTTACGGACGGTTGTTCCATTAGATACGTGGCATTATTCGTCGGGAAGTGTTTTTTAATGCAGTATATGCTTCCAAGGACATTGTGTGATGACACTGCCAGAGTCACCGACAGATCCATAGGTAGCAAAAATGCGGAAGCTTGTGCATACAAACTTAATACCTCGGTCTGCATCTAGAAAACTTCTCTGTAGGAAACTAGGGACCTTCTTCGGAGAATATATATACAGGCACTTGTATGTCAATATATCTGTTCAAACTAAAACTGACTAATATACCCTCAAACAGTTAGACGACATTTAACTGAGTTGACGGAATACAATCAAATGTTAAAAAGAATAGTTTGGTTTATTAATTTTTAAATATATGTAAGAGCTAATTTTCTGCAAACACAATTATAATTGAGACCACCAAAGTGCAATTAAGTCTGTACTCTAACTTATCTGTCAAGTAGTGAGGAACGGTTTGGTAACTGTTAATTTTAAGGCAACCTCCATTATTGGTTCGAAAAGGTTCTCATATAACTTGTTGATGTACTTTTCATCTTGTGCTAGGCCTCGGGTATGATGACAATGATGCGGGAGCTTCAAATGCCACTGGTAGGAAGCCACCATCTTGGAATTGATGACACGAAGAATATAACAAGAGTTTTGCAACGCATGGTTAATGATGGAGCAGTTTTGCAGATCACTGCCCAGAGAAATTCGTCAGGAAGTGTTCAATTTCTCTTTGAAAACCGTATTCGGTAGCCTAGTCTTCAGAGGACGGTTATGTGCAATCACCAATCATGTTGGTCTATAGTTTTGTGAAGTTTTTGTTGGCTTTATATGCTTTTTGTGCATGATGAGTTTTTAATGTAATTTTTTCCCAACGTACTATGCTTTTCAGCTGCAGCGCATTTTGTGTTGTTTTCTCAAGGCAAAATGCTACTTTGTTAAAGTCAGAGAAAGCAAAAAGTTCTTGTTTGGCAAATATATATGGACGATGTTAGATTTTCATTCTGTTCTTAGGGGCGTCAATCCAGAGGTCTACAAAAGTGAGAACTTCCTTTCTTGGAATTTTTGTGAAATAGAACTAGAGTTCTTATGCAAGACATTGTAATATTTTATGTACATCCTAAAAAGGATGCTTCTTGGCACCATAAAGTTGGAACTTATGCCTTTGGTCGCTTATAGTGTACACTAAACCAAGACCCTTCAGGTTGATAGGTAGTTGCTGCCTTGAGTTGGCTAATTCTCAAGATTTGGAATGAGTATCAGTTTATGTGCGTAATGTTCTGTTCTTCTACTTTAGATTGATACCTAGAGGCTGGTATGTTTGTTATGGGCCTAAGCCAGCAAAAAATGTTTGAAGATATATAAGTCATCTATTTTTCAAGCTTTTGAAAATTAATTTTTTATCTGTAATTCAGTTGGTAAGTATTCATTTATTTTACTTTTGCAATTTGTATCATGATCTCTACCATGGTGATTTGCCTGATTTCAGGCTGGGGTTAGTTGAGGTTTGAGCTTGTACCGGTTCTTGTGTTAGAGGAGATCAGGGAGGGAGTAATAACAATAGAAATCTTTGACTAATATAACTGAAATTGTTTTTGTGAGTTATCTTTAATGGTTGATGATAGTCTAAATACTCAGAATGATTCACATTATCAAGACTTGCTTGCATACGAAAACAAGCGATATTTTAAATATCATCTTCTGACAAAAGAAAATCAAGAGAATTATAATTAAGTAGTAGGATTTCTTATCATATCAATAATGAAGATGCTGGTAAATCTAATCATATGTAGGACAGGAGGAGTCTATTGGAAACAAAATTGACCATGGCATCAAGGGTTGTTTCTGCAATTACCAGGTAATTGATTGTCATATGGGTAGTTTGAACTCTTCTGTCATGAGTAATGTATTCATAAACAACATATAGATCAACATCAATCATATCTACTTACGTAGACAAAATATTATTATAACTTTGTAGCTATACGAAAGATCAACTAAACCACGACTCTATCTTGTGAAGCTAGTTTGGTAAGTAGATACAATTATATGATATATATAAATAAATAACACAACAATCCTTATGTGGCTCTCCAGCTAAATTTTGGTGAGAATGGAGTTGATTAATGTGTCTTCCGCTTCTTCCCATAGAGAATTACCAGAACCTGAAAGCCTCTTGGAAGAAGGTTGGTTCTTTGGCAACTTATTAATTGATAGTAAATCAAATATGTCCAAGTCCTCTTCTGATCTTGGTCCTTCAAATTACAACACTAGAGAAGAAATGTCAGTTACCAAAACTGAAAAATCATCCTCAACAACACCAGTGAAAGACCCAAAAGGAGATTACTCTGATCTTCGGAGGCTTTCTAGAGCACCATCTCTGCCGAGCTATATGGAACCAGAGGTAGACATGTTTCAGTTTCATCCAGTAAAAGAAAAGCATGATTCAGGAGGGAGTAACTGGATTACTCAAAATAATTTGATTCGAGAACAATCTTTACCATCTTGTTTAAAAAGAAAAGAAGAAGATGAAGATGAAGAAAGTGACTTCACTTTGAGCAGATTGATTAGGCAAGCCTCTCTTAATTCTTCACATATCTTGCCTCCAAGACACAACTCAAAGGTCAGTAGTTGAACCACTATTAGAGTATTTGAAAATTCAAATAATATAGTACTTGAATTTATTTGATACGATTCAGTTGACAGTTATGGGCTTGTCATAATAATTTTTTTATGGTCGCATAATTTGAAATTATTCAGACTCAGAACTCAGGCTTAACAACGAAATATCGTCCAAGAAAGGGAACAGATCAATATCTTAGTGATGGAGCGAAGATAAGAAGAAGCTTAAGTGATATTCAGACCAAAGAAGTCAAAAGTTTTAAGACCTTGAGCTGTGTTGAAGAAAAAATGATGGAGAACCATTCTCCTACGATTCCGAATTGGTGTGATAATGAGAAGAGATCATCACAAGATATGAAGGCAGAAATCAAGTTCTGGGCTAGAGCTGTTGCATCAAATGTGGCTGCGCCAAGCCTGTCAATAGCTAATCGAAACTAAATGTTCATTAGTACATGTTCAAGTGACTGACTACTTATTAATCTTTTCATCTAAACAATTCCTTATTAATCCATTGTAGAAACATGCTTGTAAATTATATAGTTCTGCTTTGTGAAAGCTATTTTTGTATGGATATAAATTTCATCTCAAGTTTAAGTAACATAATTCATTCTTATGATTCATGTCTAATAAATTACACAAACTGTACATGTTTAGAAAGAGTCAGAGAAGCCTGAAGAGGACGAGGCCTCTCGAAAAGCGTATCCACTTAATGTGCTACACCCTGAATGGTAGCATGTTCACTTAAACTTGAGGCCAAAGTCCCTTGTAACTAAAGATCTTTGGATCGTTTATGATCCGCAGGAATACTCTACCTTGTTTTCCGAGGTGCATCAATAATCTGGACTCAGGATGATCTTCAGCAGAAGTTGTCAGTGCAAAAGATTTTGGCAGGTAGTTCAAATACACAACAATGTTCTGTTTGCTGATAAAACTGGTTGTAAATTGTCTCTGGTAATACAAGAACTTGGTAGTTAATTCCTCATGGCTTATAAATATATTCACTGCATGTTTGGACAGCTGCCAAAAAACCTAAATGCCATAGTGAAGCATGCCCCAGATTGCAGGAGCCAGATGTTACCATTGCCTATAACATGTTCACAGCATAAATGGACATGGTAAAAATAAGTTGCATTTTGTTGATTTTCGGCATTCCAACTTTACAAAATAGATCAATTATTATTTTCCTAAATAGATAGAATTGTAATTTTAATAGATTGAACTTGCCTTTGGAGTCCAAAATTAAGGAACGGAATAAATCAATTTCACATACTAGTCAATTCAAGCATTCCTATACAATTAACCAGAAACAACTAAACAATATTCAAGATAAAATGTACTCACGGGTCAGCAACAAGAAAATAGGACAAATCCATGACCATTTTTTGAGTTTCAAATCAGACTTGCTGATCAAAAACTTGTACATGTTTCTGCTTGCTTTACTCCGATTCCTCTTCCTCTTCATTTAGGTCAGTGAAATCTTCTATGATGTTAGTCGGCCCATTTTGCTTACTCATAGCTTTCATTTCTTCGATTTCAATACGTAATAATGGGTCACAAACCACTCTATCTGCCCGCAATAATTTCGGGCAACCTGGAATGAAATGTAAAATTTGAGATAATCCGACTAGCATCAGCGGGGAAGTTCAAAAGTAGAGCTTAAATATATACCAGTAATGGGACATTTAGCTTGTTGCCCTTTCGTGTTCTTTATGTATTGCATTATAACCTTCTTTTCGTATATGTGCTTGCAGTCCATACTGCACCAATCAATATAAAATAATGATTAGTCACTTAAACGAACTCAACAACGAGCAATGTAATTTGACATGTTTTATTATATAAGCAGGCTTAAATTACTGTTTGTGTAACACAGACTATAAATCTTAACAGAAACCGTGGTTTGAGATTAACCATAACTTAGTTTATAACGAGAAGCCAATAGAAGTCCCCTAAAACCAAACAAATTCATACCTTAATTCTTTACATTAGATTTTCTTTTCTTTTTTTTTTTTGTTGCTAGTCAAACACACTCATATACCCTCGTCTTTGACAAGATTCAGACCCTCGACATCCCGTAAAGGGAGCGAGGGAGATGCCGCTACCTTGTTGACATTGGTTATAACTTTTACAACTCCAAATAATGACTACAAGGCATCGTACAGGAGATGCACTCTGTGTTTTAATACAGGACTAAGATTTATTTAGATTTTGTGACCGGCTAAATTTTAAAACATTGTTCAAAAAGTACTGCATCCGATAGAAAATTCTTTTCCTTAAGAAATGTAAGTATCTATCAATTTTAAAGGTATACCTTCGGACCGGGTCTGACAATGCAGTAATAGGCTTTCCGCTAAGTGGGCATGTAATATTCAAAAGGTTGGACTGTGTACTAGTCACTATGATATCCTCCTCCTCTTCACCTGGCATAGGCTGTCCAGCATGATTAACATTCTGGAAAGAAGACAAGCAGAAGTACAACTGAGTTAGGAAGACAACCTTGAGAAGATAACATGACAAAAGTTAGATTAGACAACTAACCAACACTCGGTAATAGACAGTAGAATAGTAAGAAATCCAATCAAAGCATTCTTTTGAGTTGGAAGTCAATAAGTGGTTTAATTTAATCCCTGTCCCAAACCACTTAATTTAATTGAAACCAGAAAGCTCGGAATTCTGTGTCTTCAATAATAAAAAAGATGATTACCTCAACGAATCTAGAAAAGAGGGTCAATTTTTCAATAAGGGGTCAATCCATTTTAAAATAGCACGTTCGTCTTGACACACTACAAAGTTCTAAAAAGAAATGCAAAATTAAAACAGAAAGAAGAGCTAAAAAGGAGGGGAAGTGGATAAACTTAAGCAATGTTTATGAGTGTTTTTTTGGATTTTCAGTGCTATAACAGAGCTATAAGCTTCCTTTAAAGTGTAGTAACAAACCATACCCATATGGCTGCAGTAAACTGACGAAATAAGGGATCTTTTTCAGGAACAATTAACGTTCTAGCTTTTTGCCTTTCAATTTCATCATCAAACAGCTTCTTAAAATCTGTTAGCTGCATAACAAATGTTACAACAAAATTATTAGCTTAAACTGAGAAAAGGAAAGTTTAGAGTTGAAATATTGTATTCACCCCTTCTTTAGGTTCGTATCCTTTCCCAACTGATTCGATTGCGGATGAAAAATGCATGCAATCTCCAGTAGTTTCCAACAATTGAACAAAACCAACTTCCAACTCCTTCACCTGAAACAACATTCATGTAAGCTTTTGCAAGGAAACAGGAAGTTCCAGTTACGTGCAGTTAAAAAACATGGTTTCATCATTTTGACAACAAAAAAATTTCATATAATTTTCCTCAAAAAGTAGGTCCATTATTAGCAGCTTCAACATCTACCAGCTGAAATAGCCTACAATGTCCTGAAGTTGGTCTCTGCGAGCATCTTATATTACAATTTAAGGGTATGATAAATTACTGTTCTCAGCAGCAAGCACTTGCAATTCTTGGTGCCTGTGAACCAGCTATGGATGGTTAAAGTTTGGATTATACAATAAGTACCTTGTACAGGGAGAATGGTGATCATGATGTTAAATATATTTAATGCTGGATTTAGGCCTAGGACAAATGCTAACCCCCCCCCCCCCC
>PHNY01299700.1:11152-25669 GCA_003724115.2 Anethum foeniculum
TGTGGTTTTAATCAACAGTAAGGACACCTGGTGATGTAGATGTATTACACCTAGAAATTGTGTTGACATGTGTCTCAACCACTTTAGCGTGCTGAGGTTATGACTATGTCAATCCTTAGCCATCATGAGTTGTCTTTATTAAGCGGGAGTCATAACATGCTTACTACTCCCTATGTGCCTTTCATTTCTATACACTTTCCATTTTAGGATGTCCCATTCATTTTTATACATTTCAAAAGTTACTAAAAATAGTAAACATTTTATACTCCCTCCGTATCTTTTAAGTTGTCCAGTTTTGACTTTTAATGGTCAAATTGACCCAACTTTGACTGAAATTTACATATATTATATGATTAAAAATATTTTAAAAATTTGTATTATTACAAAATACATTTAATCTATTTTATTATGTAATTTTCAGTTTTTTGAGATAATAAACGGATGAATTTTAAATATTGATCAAAAATTGGTCATTTTGACCACTCAAAAGTCAAATGTGACAACTAAAAATGGACGGAGGGAGTAATATAAAAATTAACTACATCCACTACTTTCTTCTACTACACTCACTTTATACATTAAAATTGATTGACCCACCACTTTACCCACTCTTCTTACTTTTTATCACTAAATCACACTTTTTCTTAACCTCCATGTCCAATCCAAACGTATACAATTCCGGAGGACGAGGG
Source organism: Anethum foeniculum (assembly GCA_003724115.2). NCBI lineage: Eukaryota > Viridiplantae > Streptophyta > Magnoliopsida > Apiales > Apiaceae > Anethum > Anethum foeniculum. Next base: position 11,845 of record PHNY01299700.1, read on the forward strand.
AGTACCTGTTATGGTTTATATTCCTTATTCTCGTAATATGGGCCTTGTGCTAGTCTGAGCCCGAACCGGGCTTCATTTTTGGTTTGGTTATTGCGCCTATCATATACCCTCAACTAATAATCCACGGTGATAAGTTCTCTTTATTAAAATCTGATCTAAACATATTTAAACTAAACTCTCAAAAGTTTCATTTGATAAAACTTAATATTCCTGAGCGATATACATGGTATACATTATAAGATATATTTATACATGGAAGAAGTTATAGATGGTGAATCATCAAGCCACTTAAAAATTTTGATGATGCCTAACTTTTAAAGTATTTACGCAAGCATGATCAAACATAAATTAATATGTCATAATCAAATGTAAAGAAGTCGATGCATATCTTTAAACTAGCTATAGAGAACACATGAATAAAACTTAACCCTAGTGTACGTTTAATTTTGTGCCGTTCATATTGTTATAATATATTTTTTTTCAGTAGATCTATATCAAACTATAATAACCGGAATATGATATAATTTGGTTCAGCCTCCATTTTGATTATCCTCTCTTACGATCGTCGGATCTTCTTCATCACGTGATTAGAATAACGCACTAATTAGACAATCAGAATAATGCACTAGCCAAACTCTTAGGTTTGAATCCTTCCAACAACAAATATTTATATTATTATTTATAAAAATAAAACTAGCCGAACTGCCAGGTTCGAATCCTTCCAACAACGAACATTTATATTATTATTTATAAAAATAAAACTAGCCAAACTCCCAGGTTCGGATCCTTCCAACAACGAACATTTATATTATTATTTATAAAAATAAAACTAGGTTCGAAGGATGCTCCCAGACTTGAATCTCTCCATCGGCCAGGTTGGAATCCTTACAACAACAAACATTTATATTATTATTTATAAATAAAACTAAGTTCACAGCTAGGTTCGAATCTCTCCAACGGCAAATATTTATATTATTATTTACAAAGAGACAAATAAGTTCCCAGGTTAGAATACCTAATAACAAGCATTATACAAATATTAAAATAGTGCACTACCCAAACTTGTAGGTTTAAAACCCTTCAACAACAAACAATCATAAGATACAAATAACTTCCCAAGTTCGAATCAGAACAACAACGATCATTTATATTATTATTTATAAAGTTACAAATAAAGCAAATAGTTCAAATATGTCAATCATATACAATTTTATATACTATTTGATCTTAACTTGAAAGTATATACATTCAAATTCATAATTATATAACTATTATTTTAATATTTAACAATCTATAAATTTTTATTAAAATTATACATAATATAAATAAAAATATATAAATATAAATATTAAGAGGAAAGTGTAAGCTATATACATAATAGTAATGGAAAAGTATATAGCAGGACATACGAGGTGAACCTCGTGTTCTGTGCTAGTGGGGGCCACAATTAGGGTTTATAAATAAGGACAAGATGAAAGAAATTATAAAGATGTCGCGTTTCTTATTGGGGGTGACACATGCGAATGTACATGTTATAAGTCACAATGTATCCGCCTATTCTCTCTTCGTATGTATCTGTACATTTCACACCAAGCTTCTCTATTCTTCCTCAAAGATCTAGGGCTTTATTATAAAGATCTGTCTACTGGTTGCGCTCATCTTAATTACAGGTAATTAGCTTCAAATAGTTGAATTTTCATCTGAGTTTTGCTCTTAATTTGTTGGTTGAATTTCCTTTTGGTTGTTAAATTTGCTTTAGATGATATATCAAGTCGATTTGTTTAGTTTCAGATGACTTCTTTTTTTGTTCTTTGTGTAATAGTTTTAGATGAGATTGAATAAGTGATGGGAACAAAGTTTTGATGTTTTCTATAGGTTTGATCTTATTGGAGTTATTTATACATTCTAGCCAAGAGGTGTTATATATGAATCATGGGGTTCGATTCCTTTCTATGACTTTTAAGTTGTACATTCTTTGTAATTCATAAGAATACCGACATGCGAAAGTTGAAGATGCGTTATATTTAGACATAGACATGGCGTATGAGGTTTGTAGCCCTTATTTTACGTCATTCAATAGCACATTCTCACGTATTGTATAATAATATTTAGTATGATGATACATTATGCAACAAAAACATTTCATGGTAATTATATTTTATATATTTGGTGATCGTTGATACGATTTGGATCTTCAACAAAAAGTTATTCATTTCATGGTAATTATATTTTATATATTCACTGATCGTGGATACGATTTGGATCTTCAATGTAAAGTTATTTATATATTTGGAGATAATCTTTTTAGAAGTTTTTTTTAAAAGAATTTTAGTGATGCATTTTTGAAAGATTTGGAAATTCAGTTTCTTCGAGATTGATTTGTGTAATATATTAAAATTCTATGTGTTCTTTTGGATAGGTAATATTAGTTGGTACATACTTTTCTTGTTGTTTTTGTCGAAACCAGTACTACACTGCCATTTTTTTTTTTGTTTTGGTATTTTTGCTTGAGAAATTATATAAAAACAAAAAAAGAGTAATAACATGAGCCCTAATTTTATTAGTTTAATATTTTACAGACTAGTTTAAGTTTGCAAGTCCACGGAGCTGAAACATAAAGTTGTGAAATGTAGGTTTCTAATAATCTGATTTTAGAAATATCAAAATGTAGTGCGAAGAAGTAGGGTTGGTTATATATATATTTTAAGAAGTAGGGTTCGTAAACCTGTAATTTTTTTTTTTATTTAATAACAAGAACGTCTCCCCCAAGTGTAACTAATTTCCTCTTTTGCTATAACATATTTCCCTTACAGGTGCTGGTATTTGAATCTTATATTAATTTAATAAAATCTCCTTTTCTTCTTTTTCTCTCGATAGTAATAATCTTTTTATAATATATACTGTATCTCATGTATATAATTGAATAAGGCTTATATATCAGATTTATTTGTCTATTTGCTAGTGCATCTTCATTGTTCTTGTAGTCTTGCTTTAAAATGAAGAAGTGTGGTTCTACAGCCTCAAAATCTTTAGATATTGGAGAGGCCACTAATTCGATTCCGATAGATGGTGCGACGACTCCAATTGTGCAGCGAGAGGAAGAACAAAGCTCTCAGCATTTCTCCTTGCGGTAACTCTGTCTCCTTGTTCATTCTTTGCATTTTAATTAGCATATATTTCTTGCATGCTATGCAGATGTTTTAAAATTTTTATGTTGTTTTGATGTTTTGAATATTATTCAGACACAAAAATATCCTTCTTCTTAGCCCAACACCTCTTGGTTTTGGGGTGTCTGGCTCCCTTTACGGGTTGTTGAGCGTCCGAAACTTGTCTAACAGAAGGAGTGTGTGCGCGTGTGTGTAACTAGCAAATATAAAATAAAATAAAATAAAATATCATTCTTCTGACGAATTAATATATTGTGTGTGGTCAGGCGCTGTAAAAACTGTCCCCCAACAGTTGTTCGTTATAGCACTACAGCTGACCAAAGATTGAATGTGGAGCCAACATCCTTGCAGATTTGTATACCTGTGCCTTCTTCAGTTGAGCACAGAGCAGGTGGAGGTAGATCTATTTCTGTCATGTTTCAGTTATGTTTTTTTTTGTCAGATATTTTTTAAATCTAGGAACTCTGCCTTGAATTCTTCTTTTAATTGTTATGAAACTTTAACGTAAGTTGATTGGGAACAGATTCTATTGCAGGAGACTCTTATAAAGCTCCTATTGAGGTCATCGTCCTGGATGACAGTGAAGACGAAGAAGTGGTCGATGTAACCGTTTCACAGGAAAAACTGACAATGAATGAAGCAAAGGCGCCTGCTGGAAATGGTGCCACAACTATTACTCTGCAAAAAAAAGAGAAAAGGCCTTCTTTAGACGAGGGTAAAGATATCATCATTGAACTTGAAGATACTGGTTAGACTTCTCAATTTCTTTATCTAACAATTCTCTATCTAAATGGTTTGTAGTTAAAAGTCTCCTTAATCCTTACAGGTGAAGAATTCAATAGAGAACCCCAGGAGACCCAAAAAGCCATTGGTGAATTATCTCGCCCTTTGGGAGACGCCGAAGTCAAAGATAATGATCAGACTTCTGGTACTTTGGTATGAGCATTTATTTTTTTATTATATATTACGGTGTTATTTTCATGACTAGTTTGTTATGCCAGTGTATCTCATATATGCGCTTCTCCGATTTGTCTTCACATCTTACTTCGGTTAGAAGTAACTAGTAACAACAATAACTCATTGCTCTGTTTTGTTATAGGATCTTTCTATCAGCCTCTGCATCCCCGGAACAGAAGGGAATCAGAAGGTGAAACATGAGGGAATTTCTTTTGAGAGTCAAAGAAAGAGGAAGGGCACTTTTGATGCATTCGATAATCTCAGCGTTTCATTACTGAAATCGCGTAGGCGGATGGAAATGGGAAAGTTCCTTGAAAAGCCCTTTACTTCCTGTAAAATCATAGATTTAGAATCTGCAAACGCTGATGGTAGCACCAGACCAGTGACAACTGCTTATGCTAAGCATGGTAAGACTGACTGCTTGAGTAAAATCTTTGAACTTTCACCTGATGTAGCTAATATTTACTCCATTTAAATAATTTGATACAGCCAATGCAGGTCCAACCCCGAGAAAGTATGCAAAAGCTATTGGTGAGTCGTCCCACCCTCATGAAGACGAGCACAATGGACCTGTGAAGAAATCTGGCACAGGAGCAAATCCTCGGGTTGGAAGTATGTTGAATATGGAAGCTCCACAAATTGGTCGACCACTTAGTCCTACCAATCAAGTGTGCATTCTGAACAGAAACCCTGCAGATTTCAGTGAACAAGGTTCTGACGATATCTACATGATTGAAAACTTGTAGTTGAGATATCAGTATTAGCCGTTATAGAGCGCTGTTCTACCTGCAAAAAATGATCAAGTGCTAGTTTAGTTACATCAAGATCACCGTTCTTTCCGTCTCTTTTTATTTTTACAGATTAAAATGTAACGTAACTTTTTAGTTCCAACATGGGTTCTTTCATGATATAAATCATATTAACAGAATGCACATTACTAATTTACAAGTGTATTTGAAGACATGTATGCAAATAATAACTTCAAAAATATATCAATATGAAGAGTGTGCTCATGTGGCCCAAAAGAATTTGCAGATGCAGATTTGCAAATTAACACCAGCAAAAGCTCCCCTGACTAACACCAGGAAACAAACCACAATGCATGAGTTAGCAATTACATGACGCATAACTACTTCTTGGAACTACATTACTTAACAAATTATTAGAAACCGGACTGCAGATTTCAAATTGACCCATTTTGTGTTTGATCTTTCCCCGCAAAGAACAACATGACGCATCTGGATGGAACCCACTTTGGAGACATGGACTCTGAATTGAATTGATCATATATGGAGAGGTTTTACTAAAATTAAAATTAATTGTGGGCTAGTCAGACCATGTAGCAGTGATTTAATAAATATTTAGAGCATCTCCAACTATCTCCTAGTTGCTCTTAAATATAATATAAACAATGCAACTCTTAACAATTTAATACGTTGGTTTTAGTGTTGACTTCAACAATACTCGTTGTTTTGCCTTGTAAGTTCTATAATATATAATATTAATATTTCAAATTTTACTATAACAAATATTTGAATCTAAACATTTGAAGTGAATATTGTATTAATAGAAAAATGTTAAGAATTAGAGCACCTCGAACACCATCTTAATTCATTACCTAAATTTAATATAAAATATTGGATACTACTAATTTAGGATATCAATAGCTAATCTGATCCCCAACAATATTCCTTATATTTATTCTTCATCTAATATTTTATTATTAAATGTACCATTATTACTAAAGTAGAGAGACGGAAAGTAATTGTCTAAGCATTTATTAAAAAATATAAGTTAGACAAGCTGAGAGGTTAAATATAAATAAGTAACGGGAACAAGAGGTTACTGTTGGAGTGTTTTTTTCCCTCATATTCATTATATTTTAGTTTAAGACTACCTATTGGAGTCTCTTAATTTTGTGGCTCTTAAAATTGAGAAGAGAGAAGAAACTCTTAAGATTTTTAATAGCTACTAACAGTCTCTCAGAGGAGCTCATTTTTTCCTATGCTTTTTACAACATCTCGGATAGGCTCTTAACTTCAAAAATAAAAAGTCTACATTAGTTAAAGGTGGCTCTTTAAAAAGTTAACAGAGTATTCCGGTTAACTTTTTTATCTATTAATAAAATATTCATTCTCTCTAACCCAAGCCCCACTTTTGTCTTTCAAATATGAATGCAATATTAATAGAGAGTGAATATAAAGAATATTGTTGGAGTTAACCATCTTAAAATGTGCTAAATATGCCCCATTTTAAAAAGTGGTTTACAAATATGTCCCATTTTCAATTTTAATTATAAATATATTGTTAGGTCCATTGGTCAAATACAAAGAGGGTGAATGTATTTGTGTTCATTTTTCAAAATTAATTGTGGCATAAAATAAAAATCAAACAAATACAAACAAGATCCGGGGTTAAATTCTTTTCTTAAGAAATATATCCACGATGGTTTGCTTATAATTACCAAATAAAAATATTTGGTGCAACAAAAGAAACAAGCACACTAGAGAAAATAAACTATGTAGATCTAGTGTTTGCTCTATCAGTCTAAATTAAATAGCCCTTATAACGATGACCTATAAAGTTGAGCGTTACAAAATGTAAAACTTAGTTGATGTATCTCACAATAATTTAATACTCTCGATTTCCAAGAAATAAACATCTTTTTCGAGAGTATTAATTATTGTGCTACGTTTGCCAAAAGAGCAAGTCGTGTTACGTATTAGAGATAAATATCCACTAGGAGAAATACAAGATGAAAGAAGAATTAAATATAGGATGGATATAGCTTGTAGATCTTGAAAATAAAGCTTCTTCTCTTGATTCTTTAATGGGTTGTGTGTCTTGAATGTGGAGCCCCTTGTGTATGTATATGTGTGTATTTATAATGGAGGCGGCTGCATTCTTTATAAATTAATTTGCACAAACCCTGATTTTCAATCTATAAAGCACAGCTCGATTTAAGCTTGTAATATTATCCAAAGCTGCCAAGACAATCCTTTAAACCTTGCAAGACTATCGGCAAGACTATGAAATGAATTGGCAATACTATCAACTGAACTAGCAATACTATCGGCAAGACTACCACTTGAATTAATAAGACTTTCGGTAATACTATAAATGAATTGGTAAGACTTTCGGCAATACTACTGATTGGCTTGTTAAGACAATCGGTAATACTATCCGATAGTCTTGCCAAGTCAAAAAAAAAGTATTTTTACTTATTTTCTTTAATAAAAATACTTTCTGGTAGTCTTTTTAAGCCGTTTCTTCTCCTATAGTGAACTGTTTAATTTTAAAACCTTATGATTAACTAACCAATCAATTAGCTTACTAAATAAATTAATTCTTGATTAAATTAATTTATTTGCCAAACAATTGATTTAATTAAAAAGAATTAAAAATAAATTCTTTTAATTCTTTTATCCGAATAGATCAATCCAAATTATATCACTTGACCACTTAACAATTCTTCAAATAAAGATACTTAATTTTCCTTCACGGATCACTGACGTCTAGTGCAATGGTCTGGTTCAAAGACGACTAGTTCCGCTCTCAAGCCTTTGTACCATAAACTTTAAAAATCATTGTTAAGCTGAGCTCTTTATTAACAAAATCGTTGAAATATCCCGGTCTTCACCTGTATCAACACAAACTTCTTCGAATACCCTTAACCATTTATTCCACTGATTGCTTGAACATATTAATAAACTTGTGACAGTGCTTTGTCATGGATTTCTTCACTGTAGTCTGTCTTGATCCATGTATATACCAGATCTTCAACTTGGATGATTCTAGTGATCATAGTATTATTTTCAAGTCATGTTCTATGTTGAGTTATCAAACCAGGTATTGTTGAGATAATATATTTAGCTTCATTCCTACTCAACATATATCCTAAATTAAATTTTATTTCTAATATAAATTTAACCATGGTCAACTTTACTACTACAAATTTTTAATGTACTTTTTTATCCCTGCCATTTAGAATTCAGTAATATTTTTTTTGATAAATCAACAATATATTTATAAGCAAGACTTAAATTTGCTGCTTAAATTTGCTAAAAAGAGCACAGGACAAACCACTGGAGGACTAATAGACCAACCGCATCAAACTATATACTAAAAAAAATATCATAAATTAAAATAAAAGAGAAGCTTTTAAGATGGTAGTCTGACTTATTTTACTATTTATTTTAATAATTTTAATAAGTTATTTTGTTCAACCAAATTAATACGCTACTTGTGTGACATTTTTCGATAAACAATATAAAATTTTAGTTGTCTATGAGAACAAATATTTCATATCAAATTGCACAATTTGTTGAATTTCGAAACTTCAAAAAAAAATTTGAAATATAATTGAATTTTCAGTTTTAGAAAATTGTAAATTGGTGATTTAATTCTTAAAATGAATCATATATAACCTTAACACTTAGGCATTTAAGTGCAAAATTATATTTTTTAAAAAGTTTCTTTCCTCTAAAGATTTATCATCATCATCATCATTATTGTCAAAATGTATCATGTTGTGTGATAACAAACAATATATATTTATTTCGATTAATCAATCATTATATGTAGTATAGTGTAATATTCAAACAAGTTTTGTAAAAATAGACAGTCAAAGCTAATCGGTGAATGTATATCCAGTTAGGATTAATAGATATATCAGTAATTAATCGAAGGAAATATCTATTTTAATATTTTAATTACATTTAATTTAGTACCCTTATGATAATTTGTTATTTTAAAATTATTTTACAATCATCATTTTATGTATTTGATAATTAATTAAATTTAATTGAAATTCTAATAATTTATTCATAATATGCTAGTCAAGAAAAACTGATATAAATTTAACGAATTGCAAAATTGAATTGATCAGATAAACATCTAATCGTTTTAATCGGAATATTTCAGAAAAATGATTTAAACCAATAATTTTTATAATAATATTAACAATTAATTAAAATTTTGTATTTCATGTAATTGTTTGCCAAACATATTAACAACTTCAACTGCTCTCTCCGAAAATCCTAAATTCAGCCCATTATTATTATTATTTCTCAACTTTATTTTGTTTCCTAATAAGTCTCTCCCTTTAGTGAGAGTTATAGTATTGTTTGCGGGTATATAGTACCCATATATTGGGTTTTGTTCTCTTTTCTTGTGAATGTTCTTTTATTTTTATTTTAATATTATATTGGTTCATTCATTTGGATGTTATAAGATCACATTTATGGTCGTTTGTTCGAATATGTGTTGACAAAACAATACACATGTATCTCACGACTAAACTAGATTATTAGATTGTTGATCGAGAAAGATATATTTCGAATGTAGTTATCTTTATGATAATATATATATAAAGATGATCTTATTCTCATATTAATTGTAATTTGTACTTATTTGGATTTTCATTTCATAGATTTTGATATTTTATTGTAGGATACAAGGATATTATAGACTTGGAAGGATTTGGAGCAAAAAGTCCTATTTGGAGTGAAAATAGAAGAAAATTCGTAGTAAATGTGCTATGCGGGCTACTCACACTATTTGGGCCGTATCTTGAGTTCCAGAAGTCCGATTCTGACGATCTTATAGCCCACGCGAAACTTATGGAATTCTCTTTATTTCAGAGATGGTCCAATATGAAAAATCTAACTGGAATAGCCCAGAGACAGAGGAAAACAGAGAGCTACGAATTTTAACAAAAGAATCCTACTCGGTTTAGAAGTCTGACTTGTAATTCTATGAGAATAATATAATACTTATATTATTAGAGGAGACATCAAATTTGATTATTAGTTTTTAGACACACATATTATTGTAGAGGAGAAAATAGTTAGGGTTTTATATATAGAGAGAAGATATGGATTTTAGTCTTGTGACAGGATTGAAGATTACAGGTTTTCTTATATGATTTTCTTATATGTTCATATTAGATTAATTATGTTTCTTTCTTGTCTTAGTTGCTTTACTTGTTTAATTATTAGCGAGTAGTCGTTTTCTAGGGCATAAAAGGGGAAGTCATGTTTGCACTATAATCTTGGCATGATTTTCACAGTACTTTGATTGATTATGGTTAATTCTAATTAATTATGTTTTCTTTATTAATTTGTGTAACGGCCGATATCATGAGTTAATTCTATGCAAATAGGAGTAATAGATCGAGAGATTTTACTCAATAGAAGCACACATTGGATTAGCAGAATTGAAAGTGAGAGCGGGAGCATCATTGGATTTTTGAGAGTGTTAATGCTCGGGAGAGATTAAAAATTGCTCTAATTACCTAACCGATCAAATTACTAGAAGTGATAAATTGTGTAAGAATATTTCGAGAGTGTTAATACTAGGGAGAGATTAGCATACTCTAGGTATATGATCACATTTATTGCTGCAGTTTAGAAGCGAGTTATTTTCTAAGCATGGTGGACATGATTGCCCTAGGTTTTTATATTCATTGTTTAGCTTAATTAGTTTAGTGTTAATTTAGTTTAGATTATTAGTTTGTAAAATATTCTTCACACCGTTTTGCTCCTGAAACAATTTACAATAATTGAACATGTCTTCTTGAGAATACGATCCTTTTGACACTTTTTACTAGCAATAGAATCTAACCGCAAGCGCACGGTGTCTACTGCTAGTACAAAGTGGCAAGGGGATTGTGTCCTACGGAGACAGGTTTAGTCGATTTCGATTCAATTATTGTAAATTGTTTCAGGAGCAAAACAATGTGAAGAATATTTTACTAACTAATAATCTAAACTAAATTAACACTAAACTAATTAAGCTAAACAATGAAAAACCTAGGGCAATCGGTCCATCATGCTTACAAAATAACTGGCTTCTAAACTGCAGCAATAAATGTGATCACATAACTAGAGTACCCTAATCTCTCCCGAGAGCGGCGCCAAAAATTTGATGTGTTTATTTTAATCTAACCGCAAGCGCACGGTGTTTATTGATAGTACAGAGTGGCAAGTGCAAGTCATATCCACAAGGAGACATGTTCTATAAATTTTGACTCAATTACTATAGATTGTTCCAAGAGCAAAATGATGTGAAGAATTGTTACTAGATAATAATTCAAACTAAATTAATAATAAACTAATCAAGTTAAACAATGAATATAAAAACCTAAGGCAACCCGGTCCACATGCTTAGAAAATAGCTGGCTTCTAAACTGCAGCAATAAATGTGATAACATAACTAGAGTACGCTGATCTCTCCCAAGCATTAACACTCTTGAAATATTCTTACACAATTTATCACTTCTAGTAATCTGATCGGTTAGGCAATTAGAGCAATTCTTAATCTCTCCCGAGCATTAACGCTCTCAAAAATCCAATGATGCTCCCGCTCTCACTTTCAATTTTGCTAATCGTATATGTGCCTCTAGTGAGTAAAATCTCCCAATATATTACTCCTATTTGCATAGAATTAATTCATGATATCGACCGATTACACAAATTAAATTAATAATGAAAACATAATCAATTAGAATTAACCATAATCAATCGAACTACTATAAAGTGCAAACATGGCTTCCCCTTTTATGCCCTAGAAAACGACTACTCGCTAATAATTATACAAGTAAAGCAACTAAGAAAAGAAAGAAACATAATTAATCTAATATGAGCTAATAAGAAAATCAGATAAGAAAACCTGTAATCTTCAATCCCGTCACAGACTAAAATTCATGGCTTAACTCTGTATATAAAACTCTAACATTTTTCCTATAATTATACGTGTGACTAAAAACTAATCTACAAATCTGATGTCTCCTCTAATAATACAAGTCTATACTATATTATTATAAGCAAAACATGGTTTCATTTAGTTGGTTGGTTACCACCTTCTAAAAAAAATTATTAGTACTTTCCTTCATATAAATCGATATGCTAAAAAGAAAAAAAAACTAGAAAACGTATTTTACAAAGCAACAAACACCGTATCGACTCTGCTTTGCAACTCAAGTTTATAAAGTCTAACTTTGTTAAAGATGATGCAATCTAATATATCAAAATTTTACACTAAATATATTGCTAATAAAATAATTAAATATTATATATATATATATATTAGATAATATTTATTTAATATATACTAAATTAATATATATTTAAAAAAATTATAAATACGAACCAAACTAAGATTAAACAACAGATAATATTATCCTCATACGATTATAAATTAAATACAACTCTCAATTTAGAAAATAATATATTTAGAATTAAAATAATTTTAATTTTAGTATCACAAAATTAATAACAAGTTTACGAGAAAATTAGAAAAAAGCTCTATATCTAATTGAGAAAAATATGAAATTATTTAAAATATAATTGACATCACAATATAATTTACAATAAATTGGAAACAAATCAAATTACATATTTTTCATATTTTATAATTTAAAATAGCATAATAAAAATGTAAATATTATATTAATAAAAATATAACAAATATTAAAATTAATCCGTGCATCGCACGTGTTATAGGCTAGTATTATATTATTCTAATAGAACTACAAGTCAGACTTCTAAACCGAGTAGGATTCTTTTGTTAAAATTCGTAGCTCTCTGTTTTCCTCTGTTTCTGGGCCGCTCCAGTTAGATTCTCCTTATAGGACCATCTATGAATTAAAGAGAATTCCATAAGTTTCGCGTGGGCTTTAAGATCGTGAGAATCGGAATTCTGGAACTCAAGATACGACCCAAATAGTGTAAGTAGCCCGCATGGCACATTTATTATGAATTTTCTTTTATTTTCAGTCTAAAATAGGTCTTTGTGCTCCAAATCCTTCCAAGTCTAGAACTTCCTTGTATCCTACAATAAAATATCAAAATTTATTAAATAAAAATCCGAATAAGTGCAGAATACAATTAATATCATCTAAAATATATATCAAAATATATTCTATCACTTTATACGGTAAATTTTGATAAATATTCTTATTCTAATAGTAGCTAAAGTCATTTAGAAATATATAAGTAACTGAATTAATATATAAGAAAAGAAAAATATGATTAAAAATGTTAACATATAAGTCACAATAATAAAAATACAAAATTTAACTCACATATGACATAGAATAATGCAAACAATATATTTTACTCTCACACGACACACACATATTAAGTGTATGATTAAAATCACACATGTCATGTTTATGTCATGTTTATTTCTGGGGATTTTAATATGAGAAAATAATCTCTCATTATTAATTATAGGGATTAATTATCCAATAATATGTTCATTCTATCGTAAGTTTAGTATTGTACGGTTATCTTTTAAAATTTTATGAGGGATAATGATGGGATTGTACTATTATCCTTTAAATTTTTCAATATTATGTTTGTTTTACTGTGATTATAGCGAGGGATTATAATATTTTAAAAAATGACTATTAAAGGGATTTAAATAATACCTACTCCGACCAAGTATTAGAGATAATTATAATCATATCCCCTACTCCAACAAAACAAAAAATGGGATGAGATAATTTAAAGGATTACAATACTTGGATTATTCTCTATTAAAAGCCACTATAACATCTAAACCTGAATACCATCATAACTGTGACGGTCTCAACTCCGGGGTCAGGAGCTGATGTCACCAAACACAATCATCTACTAAAACAGAATATCAAACTAGTATTATTATACAACAACAGGACCCCAACCAAGATCCTGACC
>PHNY01299702.1:0-14044 GCA_003724115.2 Anethum foeniculum
CGTATCCATCTAAACAAAATTAAAATGATATATGATATCTGAAAACAACTGCCCGTTATATCCAAGTCCCTAATATTTCCAACAACCCAAAGTGAATTAAACGCATAACTTTCACTACCTCACTAATTCGGTCATCGATTGCAAACAATATAACTCTAGAATTGCATAATAACAAAGTCCATTTCTATCGGGTTAAACATGACTCCTACAAAAACAACTTGGCCCCCTCGTTCCAAATTAACCGTCTTGTTTGACTTTTTAGCGGTCAAATTGACCCGACTTTAACTAAAAGTTATATACAATATAATCTATTGTCATCGGAAATAATAAATCAAACAAGATATAAACAGCTTAATAATCTAATTAAATTAATATCTATAGAAAATAAAGGCTGAGAGAATAGATCTAAACATATAAAAACTTATATAACAGTCAAATTAATTCAACATAATTAAAGAATAGATAAATAGTGTGTGTTTGTGTGTGTACAAAATCATAATCATGTAGAGATTTAAAGAGAAGCTTACGGAATTGAGTATGAGCGAGGGCGATTGAGAGGGCGAAATGAATCGTCTTTATTTTACAGCTTTAAGGTTGCTATATTATTGTGCCTGCCTCTAACTACTTTTTTTAATAGCCAACTGGACTTGGTATTGGGCTTGGGGTTTGGTTTCGGATTGGGCTTGGCACTAAAGTTAGAACCTAACATAAGTTAAGCTCGACTTGTTTTTGACCATATTTTTATTTTTTTTAATGAAAAAACTAGAACATAGCTAAGAGCCCATTTCTTTTCTCCTTAACACATCCAAAGCTCCCATTGAAATCATTAATGCTCGTTTAGAAATCTAGATTTTATTGGAAATTTCGAATTTGATTAAGTAACCGGTTTGAGAATTTGAATTTAAATTTTATTGATATTAGTAGAAACATGAGATATTGAAATGATAACAAATCATGTCATTTCAAATCCATCATATGAATGAAACATATGTTTTCAAACACCCTCTAAGATTTTTTGGGAGCTTTTATTGTATTTTAACTGGATTAGGTCCCGAGCAGATACCCCGGTTATATTTTAATATTTTATATATTTATTTAAAATAATTTAGTTTTGAGTATATATTTTGAATATGTTTATTATATATAATTATAAAAAATATAATAAAATTAAAATTTCAAAATTTACATATTGTCGTACAAACTATGGACATTTTTATTGGAATTTTTTATTAAATAAAAAATATAAAATAAATTGATGAATAGTTATATTAGTAAAATAATTTTGAAGAAAATTAAATTAGTAAAGAGGGGAAGATTAGTGAAATTCTGAATTGATAAATATGAAAATGAGGAGATATAGGAAAAATGAGAAGTAGATAATTGATTAAATTTATAAATTGATCCACATTAACTGTGTTGGAAAAATTTATCTTAAAAAATATAAGAAAAAGATAATTTAAATTTTCTAGAGCAAGCATTTTATGATTTATAATTCTTTTAATCATATAATATAATCGTCCGTAAGTAAGATGTTAAATAAATTGGTGATATAGACACATAAGGAAAAAGAAAAAAATAAACAATGATAATTAGTAAAATAATTTGAAAAAATATAAGTTTAGATTACTGTGAATAATAAATGTATATTTATTAAATTAAAATTCAAAATCTTCAAATTTAATCTATTTAATTTAAAATAACAAAGTAGAAGCGAGGAGATGTGATAAAGTAAAAAAGTGCAAAACGCGGCAATTAAATAAGCATAAAAGAAATACAAAGCTTAATATTTTGTCCATCTCAAACCCTAATATTCTCTCTTCTCTATCTTGCAGCAGCCGTCTGGGGCTTCCATCGGCTTTTACCGGTGGAAAGCCCCAATCTTTTCTTCTTGTTATTGATTTTAATTCATCTCGTTTTTTATTCAATAAGTTTCCAATTTATTTGGATTTCGTTTGGTCTCTCCTTATGTGAGAGTTTAGTTTTTATTTAAATCTTTGGTGTTCATCATGTCCGGGAGTCCAGATCTGCATGATTTTCATGGTGTTGATTTTCATGTTCATGGTGCTGATTCAGTGATAAGGGTTCTTGTGGTGATGCATCTATGGTCGATTGCTCAAAACAACAGTTGGAGGATTATAGTATATACATATCTATTCAAAAAATCGCTTGGTTGTCTATCCAAGATGGAAGGATTCAACAGCGATATGATTATGCGTTTGTTCAATTTCGATCATATATGTAGATGTCGTATGGTTCTTTATTATTGAATTATAATATTTACAAATAATATAAATGATTGACTTTCAATCATTTAGCATGTTTCGTCTCTAACAATATTTTTTATAATCGCTCATAATTTAATATTTTATTATTTTAATCATGAGAGTGCAAAAGAAAGTGGAAAGAGAAAGACAGTGTTGTTAAAAATATATAATAAAATAATAGTTATGAGTGAAGTTTGGGAGAAAAGGACCCAATTGTCACTTTTCTAAAATATATGACTCCAAATAGCACAATCTCAAATTATGGCCCCAAATATCACCAACAAACGTAACATCGAGTCACGTTTCTATTTTAAATAAAAAAACGAAACTTCTACTCGCGTTTATGCCCATGTCTAATCATTTCTGCATACTTTGCTGGCAGAGGGCACTATAACTCTTTCAATTTTTTGTTGCAGCTAAAACCTGCACTGTAATGGTACAATAAACTGCTAGAAATCTGCATAAAAACTGGGCTGAAAAATACATTAAAATCTGCATAAATAGACAGATTTCACAGCTGGAAAAATCTGTATTCTACTCAAACAATCTGCATACTTAAGTTAGCGTTTAAGTTCTTTCTTTAATTTTTAAAGATGTGTCTAATTTAACAATTTTTAATTTTTTAGAGTTTAATAATTTTGTTTTGGGTTTTAAAAATATTTAAAATTTTAATAATAAATAAAAATTATTTAACAATTTTTAACATTTTAAGGTTCACTAAATTTCGTTTTGGGTTTTAGAAACATTTTAAAAAATTAATATATGTAAACCGATTTAGGGTTTAGGGCCTTTAGGAACCATACTCTAATTTAACAATTTTTATTTTTAATTTAACAAATTTTAATTTTTTAGGGTTCAATAATCCCTTTTTGGGTTTTAGAAATATTTAAAAATTGAATAATAAACAAAATTAATATAACAATTTTTAACATTTTAGGGTTCACTAAATTTCCTTTTGGNNTAAAAAAATGAATAATAAACACAAATAGTTTAAATTTTTTTAACATTTTATGGTTCACCAATCCCTTTTTGGGTTTTAGAAACATTTAAAAAAATTAATATATGTAAACCGATTTAGGGTTTAGATTTTAGGGTTTAGGCCCTAAACCCTAGAACCTAAACCCTAATTAGGCCATAAACCCTAGGAACCATACTCTAATTTAACAATTTTTATTTTTAATTTAATTTTTTTTAATTTTTTAGGGTTCAATAATCTCTTTTTGGGTTTTAGAAATATTTAAAAATTGAATAATAAACAAAATTAATTTAACAATTTTTAACATTTTAGGGTTCACTAAATTTCCTTTTGGGTTTTAGAAATATTTAAAAAATTAATATATAATATATGTAAATATATTATACATACTTAAATATATAATAAATTTAAGTATATACAAAGCGTTACTTCTATTAGAGTTTCTAGGTGTCATGGTGGGTAGAGCAGAGCAACGCTACACGCCCTAGCGTTTAAACAAAACGTTACTTCTATTAGCGTTTCTAGGTGTCTGGTGGGTAGAGCAGAGTAACGCTACACGCCCTAGCGTTTATACAAAACGTTACTTCTATTAGCGTTTCTAGGTGACAGTAAGGGCCACCCCGGTGATTTGTGTCATTTGGGGCATTATTTTTCAGATTTGTGCCATTTGGGGCCAACACCCGAAGTTTGGTTCTTAAAATTGAAGAGAGATATGATGCTCTTAAAATTAAGAGTGGGTTTAAAGAGTATTTGGGAGCCACATTTTTTTTCTCCTTCCTCAAATATTGAGTTCAGAGTTAGAATAAAGAGTTTGTTGGAGATTCTCTAACTAAGGCTCCTTTTTTTGCTAGAAAATAACTTCACTTTGGAAAATATTTTTCTCGTAATATATTTTTCAAATTGTATTATATTTTCAAAAAAAAAACTAAATGTATCATATTCCAAATTGTTTCCAATTTGTGGTCTATCCATCACAAAAACCTCAATTGAATTTCGATAAAATAATACTCTTATTCATTTAACGAGATTAATCATTTATTTAGGTTAAAATTATTTTATCCTTATTTTGTTGTGATCAGAAAAAATTATTTAATTAATAAAATTATACAATTATCGAATATTTATTTAATGAGGTTTTAAGATATTTTCTACAAATTCTTAATCTAATAACTGAATTAATAGCGAAGTTTATATTACAGAAAAGGCAATTTGTATTTCCAAATGATGACATCACCAAAAAATCAAATACCAGATCACTGTTATTCCTTTTATTCCATCCATTTTTTTGCACTTTTTTTTTTATATTCCTTTCAATTCTTTACATTTCAAAAATTTTCAAAAATAATAAAATTTTATCGGTCTTTCTAGTGTGTACCAAGATCACACAATAAGCACTAATTTTATTGAGTTTAGTGCATTTTTATTGGTGAAACTATTGTGAATGTATGGATCTATCAATATTTACGATTAGAAGACCAATTAAAATGTACTAAATTTATGCGAGTTAGTGCTTATTATGTGTTTTTGGGCATAAATTAGAAAAATCGAATTTTTATAATATAAAAATCAACTATATTCACTACTTAACTTCAATATACTAAAATATTGATGATCTCACCACTTTACCCACTTTCATTACTTCTCACCATTAATTTACACTTTTTCTTAATTTTCATATTCCCCGATACAAAAAATTAAATGACACGGAAGAAGTAGTGCGTGGAATTAAAAATTCCATCCGTATAACCGTATGACCATTAGACAGGTTGATATTTTTGACTACTCCTGTAGTCATTGCTATTTATTTAAGTAATTCAATTTTATTAATTAATTGTCTGTTTGATCACGTTTAGTATAATTTTTTTTCATATAAACACGTTTAGTTTAAAAAAAATTTCATCTAATGTTTATATGATAATCCTGTATGATCGAACATTGGTGACCAATCTAATTTTTTATAAAATTTGACTTTTTTAGATGTGTATAATTTAAGTCTTCTTTTTCTTTTTTAGAACAATACTCAAATGATACACATGGTTATGAAGTACTAGCTTCTAGAATCTTTCGGTCATGATTATTGTGCTCGCTTTACAAAATCGTAATTATAAACTAAGAACATCTTCGATTGTGTCTTAATTCACTCCTAAAAAATAATATAAATAAATACAGTAGATTTTTAGTAAATTATTATATTAATTGATTTCAACAACATTCTATAGACTTTCTTTTTATTTATATTTTAATTCTACTATAATAAAATTTTGAATATAAATAGCGAAAGAATGGAGAGTAAGTATATTTTATTAATAAAAATAAGTTAAGAGTCTGCGGAGGACTCATTGAGAAGAGAGTGTGAGTTCTTTAGTTTTTAAAGAACTTTTAGAAGTTCTTGAAACTCTAATTTTTGCAAAAACTTCTTTATTTTTTCTCGTAAAAACTCATATAAAAAGTTTCTTGGAGATCCTCTAAAATAATTATATTTAAATTAGTAATTTAGTGATACCACACGTGAACCTCAATTTTTTTTGGATGAGTATTAAACACATCATATCTCACGGGATTTAATTTTATCGTCCTTTCAATTAACTAGGGCAATAATTCGGGTCGAGCGAGCCGAATTTCGAGTCAGGCGTAATTCAAGCCGAAGTCAATCGAGCCCGAGTAGACTCGTTTAACAAATTGAGTCAAAACCTTTAACCGAACTCGACTCGTTTAATTTTATTAGTCGAGTCGAGCCGGCTTGTTTAGCTAAATGAGCCGGTTTTAGCGAGTCAGGTGAGCCTGCTCGTTTAATTTTATACTTAATCGAGCCTAAACCTCTATCCGAACTCGGCTTGTTTAATTTTACAAGTCGAGTCGAGCCACCTCATTTAATTAAACGAGTCGAAACCCCTGCTCAAGCTCGGCTCTTTTAACTAAATAAGCCGAGTCGAGTATAGTTAAACAAGTTCGAACCGGGCGAGCCGCAAACCACCCAGCTCGAAGTACAACTCTACGATTAACCTTCATTCTCTAACCATCCAAACGTGCTCTTAAACATTATGTTCAAAAAATTTAAATCGATACTCCAAACAAACTTCCGTAGCCTTATTTAAATTTATATATCATTTATCAAGATAAATTTTAGGAGAAATGTCAAAGTCTTAAATAATATTGTTTATGGTATATAATCATATTGAAATCTTTTTTTGATATTTTAAAATAATAGAGTAACTGATTTTTTAATATGGTATCAGAGTCCAGTTTAAGTAGGGACTCAAGTTTAAGTTCTTCCACCCTCATTTATTTAATTTAAATATGTATTGTTGGTATTGGTATCGGTGGTATACTGGTGTTAGATATACTAGCTTACACATGTGTAATACATGGGTTCGATTAATATTTATATATTTTTATTTGTATCATAAATAAGTTTAATAAAATTATAATGTAAATAATTAAATATTAAAATTAATAAATTTATAATTTTAATATTAATTTGAATGTGTATAATTTCAAATTAAGATTAAATAGTATAAAATAATATATAATTGATGAGATTTAAGCCATTAACCTTATTTATATTTTTTTAAATAATAATATTAATGCTTGTTGTTGGCAGGATTTGAATATGAAACTTATTTGTATTTTTATAAATAATAATAATATAAATGCTTGTTGTTGGCAGAAATTGAATCTAAGAACTTATTTGTATTTTTATAAATACAAATAAGTTCTTAGATGTATGTTATTTTTAATAATAAATGTATGTTATTGGCGGAATTCGAACCTTAGAACTTGAATAATCTAATAACTATGATTATTTGATTAATAAGATTTGACAATTATGATTAAAAGTGATAACTAAATCAAACGAAACTAAGGGGTGACCAAATTATACTTCACTCTGATTATTATAATATAATGTAAATTTGTTGTTGTTAATCGTAACAAAACGTATGACTGAGAGGGGTTAATTCTTACTCCCTCCGTCCTCTGAGATGTATACATTCACTGTTTGCACGTATTTCGAGGCTCTTATAAAGGATAGTTCTATAACTTTTTTCTAAAATTTTTTTTTACTGAATAAAAGTTTAATGTCTAAACTTTTTTTCAGAATGTTTTTTATTTTTTTTAAAATTATGGAACTATGCTTAAAATGAGTCTTAAAAAGCGTGTAAAAAAGTAATGTATAGAATTCAGAGGGACGGAGGGAGTACTTAACATCAAAAATCCAAATTATTTCCAACTATATATGCGTCAAGTTTAATTTAGCAAGTAATTTTCACATGAACCTCTGATGTATTAATATATTTTCATAAATCAAAAATTGGTATGTAATTTTTGAAAAAAAAATGTTTACTTTTTTTGAAAGTTGTAATATAGCTCAAACTTTATATAGATACGTCATTTTTCACACTTAACGTGCGTTTTAATTATATTCGCCCCGATTATAGTAGTCTATTTGGATATAAAAATGAAAAACTTTTCCCCTTCGTTTTTTTACCATCTGAAGTTCGTGAATGGGTTAATTTTCTGAAATCTGAAATTTAAAATACCAAAAAGTGTAAAATTCAATTTCTAAATTTCAAATTCACAAATACCTGAGCGACCGTGTTACTCAAAGTCCCAACATAAGTATCTCGAAGTGGCGAGCAGCTTTGGTCAGAGAACATCACGGACATCCCATGTAACAAACAAACGGCTTTTTTTCTGTAACGTTATACTTCCTCGACACGTATAGATTTATTTGACTGACATATAGCATTTAATATAAATTACAAAACATATTTAATTCTTTCATGTTATATCAAATCTTTCTTCATGCTTCGTCATTATTATCTCCAACTTCTCTTTTTTTCTTTTCAAATTTAAAATTCAAAAACCTTGTCTTTACAAGTCCAACTCTCCCTGGTAATTAATTTTCCATTGTCTCAATCTTTTAATATTTGTAATCTCCAATTTACCCTCCCATTTTTTATTACTACCTATTTATCAGGGAACCTTGCCCCCCAGAATTTCCTCAATTTTCAATATTGGTTATATAATTATGAATAATTGAAAATTTTAGGTAAGAGTAATGCTGCATACCTAGACCGGTTCCCAAAAGTTTTTTCTCAAATAATGTGATAAAGACGATGTGGCGGAATGAAAATTTTTAATTAGGGTGATTGATGTGAATGCAGAGTCCATTTCATTATAATTAATTAAAATGATACACGTGTCATTTATAAAAATATTTTAGAACAAATTCAGGATACCTTGCATTTTCCTTCGATTAATTACTTTTATGCTCATTATAATTATTTGTAATCAACTCAGTATTCATAATCATGTGTATTGTGTAATTAACAAAATTATAAGTAACGGAACGACGTAATACAGTAGAACCCTTATAAATTAATACTCTCCAAAGTTATAACATCTATATAATAAAAAAATTCAGTCCCGTCAGATAATGGGTAATAATATATAAACCCCTTTGATATGATACATTTATATAATTTTTTTTGTCTCAACAATATCACTTTAGAGTGGTTCTACTGTAGATATGTAGATGAGATTAACACTTAGTCGTTTAAAATTCTGGTTTTGATTTGCACTCGATACAAAATTTAATTATCGTTTCAAATTCATATAAAAAAACTTCCATTCTCATTACTTGTCCTATTAAATGTGTACTTTCTATAAATTATTATCCGTGACGACTTTAATATACACACTATAAAATTTATTCCAAGGGTACATTCGTCATTGCACCTCATAATGGTCGTTAGAAAACATGTTCCACTCAATATTTAAGTGGGGAAAAAGAAGGTATAGTGAAATTGTGTGTAGCTTGGATATTTCCTCTTATTTTCCACTTTGTCACATTCTTGTACTTCTCTTCTACTATAAAACCACATTCCTCAAACTCATCCCAATCACACATTGTGTGCTCCCCTTCCCCGGAGAAAAAACATGGCAATGAAAATGATACCCCAATCGCCTCCTACCGGAGACTTCGTCTTCGACAGCGCCTCGACTTCACCGTATGTGAGTTGCCCTTCAAGTCCTCAACGTTTCGGCAGCCACTACTTCAGCGCTCCCACTAGTCCTACACGGGCTAGGGCTTTTTACCGTGAGGATTTCGTTGAGGACCACACAAACGTTGGTACGTCTTCGTTAAATGTTCCGTTTTCGTGGGAAGAAAAAAATGAAGTGTCTGTTTTGAAAAATTCGCGGAAAAATGAGAATATTGATTTTGAGTTCCAATTGATCGGGCAGCTTGAGGAGCCTTCGATTTCAGCTGCGGACGAGCTTTTTGATGGTGGAAAAATTCGGTTACTAAATCCGTCAGTGCCAGAGGTACAAAATTATTCGGCCGAGATTAAAAATCCGGTCGAGAAAATTAAACAAGGCGATGATTTTGCAATCAAAGAAACGAAACAGCATGATCATGATCAGCCAAAAAAATTCAAATCCTCGACATCCCTAGAGCGAGCGCGAAGCGATTTACAAAACACGAAACACAACAAATCCGTGCTGGCGTGGTACAATAGGTTAAAGTTGAAGGACTTATTACTATTTCGTAGCATTTCAGAGGGGCACAAGGAGAAATACGGGATGATTCGAAAAAGATACAATGAGGACGTGAAGAATTCGAGTTTTAGGTCAACGGAAAGTGGAGGATCTGTGTCGAGCAGACGAAGAGTGTCGGCACACGAGTGGCATTACACGGCAAACCGCGCGGCGGCGGAGGAGATGAGGAAGAAGACTTTCTTGCCGTACAAGCGAGGTTTGTTGGGTTGTTTAGGGTTCCATGCTCCGGTTGTTCATGAACTTTCCAAAGGCTTTGGTTCGTATGTGTTGAGGGAATCATGAATATTCAATATTGTATTGTTTTAAATTCATAATTATTTCATTTATTTAGTTTTAAGTTAAATTTTCGATTATAATTGTCGGTATATTTGCGTGCTTGGGTGCATACTTTTTTTTTTTTTTTTTTTAAATATAAGTTATAGCCTTAGCATGTACTATACAGTTTTAGATAAATTTTCATTGTGATGCGTATATTTCTGGGTCTTATTCGTAAAAAATAATTATTACCTTCATCGAGCAGGTTGTTAATATTTAAAATAAAGTGATCGACACGTATTTTAATACTATAATCTGGTATAATTTCATGAATTATAATAAAAAAGATATTTTTATTAAAAAAAATTAAAAATAAATTTTGGAACTATACTTTATATATACTTTATATAGATTTTAAAATACGTGTCGATCTCTCGATTTTAGATATTAATAATATATTGGATGAGGAAGTACTTAACTGTTTGCTGTAATATTTTGTTAATAAATTTAACACTAAATATTTTTGTAAATTCAGGGGTACACGTAGTCTACACAAAAAATAGAGGACTCCGCTTGACTGAGATTAATTTTCTATATTTTATATTATAACTAATATTTTTAAATTTCTTTTACACATGAATATGTTTTTTAAAGTTGCACACATATTTCTACAGTAGTTGTAAGAAGTCATCAACTCTGTATTAAAATAAAATATATTTAATTGACCTTTAAGATAAAAAGTACTCCCTCTGTCCCACTTGATTCTTAATATTTGAAATGGAGTGTTCGGCACGCATTTTAAGACTCTTATCTAGTATAGTTGCATAAATTATTTTAGAAACTTTTTTTTCTGAATAAAAATTAAATGTCTAAATTTTTATCAAAAAAAGAAAATTTTAAAAATAAATTATAGAACTATGGTAGATAAGAGCTTTAAAATACGTGTCAAACACTTTATTTCAAATATTAAGAATTTATTGGGACGGAGGGAGTACTCAAATTTGATTAATTTAAGAAAATTTGATAAATGATTTGTGTACGTGACGGGAACAAGTAGGGTAGGAGTAACCGGCCACCACGTGGTTTAAAGACAGTATTTAAATATGAAGCTGTATGTGTCTGTAACGCCGTAATCGCTGACTATCTTAAATTGTCTTTATTTCTTTTACTCAACTAAACTACAAAATACAGATTAATAAAATTGTGCAATAATGGTTTTTATATAATTATTATATATTATCTGTGGATGAGTCTCCTTGTTGAATCACTCCCACGAGCTCAATGTCATGTACAATTGTATGCATATGGTTGGTGCAAGCTGATTCCATCAACTTGTATGGCATTCACACTATAAGTTGTTACGGGCTTTACACGATATGTGGGCATGTTTGGCTAACCTATTAAGTTGACTTATTCACTTAAAGCATCTTCAAGGGGATAGTCAAAATCGTTAGCTAAAATAATATAAAATAGTGGTTAGCTAAAATTTGTTGAACCTGTAAGGCTTTGTACTCCAATGATATTAGCTATAATTGTTAGCTAAATAATATTTAATTATTTTTATAAAAATATAATAAAAGATGGAAGCATATGATTGGAGGAAAAGAAGGAAACAAGGAGATAAATGAGGGAAAGATGAGTTGGATGGTGTTTAGAGGATATCTATATTTTCTCTTTGGATCAACAAATTTAGAAGATCAAAACAGGATATCTATAATTATACCTAACAGGTATTAATGGTTGGAGTGACTGTTTTTCCAAATAATAGCTATATTTATGTGCTACATAGACCATATAGCTAACAAGTCATGTGGGTTGGAGATGCTCTTATAAGTTATAAATGACTTTACGCTGAGCATGTTTGGCTAACCTATTAAGTTGACTTATTCACTTATAAGTTATAAATCCGTGACTTTACGCGATCGGTGGGCGTAAGTTGGCTTATTCATTTATAAGTTATAAACCCATAAGAACTTATTAACAAGTGTTTGTCAGCCCAACTTATAAGTCGAATTTACAACTTATAAGCTAATAAGTTGAATGTTAGTAATGACGTACTTTTTCTCAACTTATTTTGATTTTTCACTTTTTTATTAACTTTAGTTTAAAAATATATACTTTTCAATGTTAATCTAACTTAAAAATCAAGAATTAAGATAGTTATATTTAAAAATTATTTATTTTAGTTCATTTAAGTAAAAAAAATTCTGACTTATAAGTAAAATTATCCAAACACTTATATAACTTATAGTTATTTATCTACATATCACATATAAGTCACTTATTCATTTTAAGTCATAAGTTACTTATTTTAAGATTTCCCAAACGAGCACATAAGTAAAATTATCCAAACACTTATATAACTTATAAATATCTATCAACTTATCGCTTATAATTTACTTATTCATTTTAAGTCATAAGTTACTTATTTTAAAATTTCTCAAAGTAGGGCTATCGAGCAGCTTATGGCTTATAAGTGGATTGGAGTTTTTGGGGTGTGTTTATCAATCTAATTTACGAGCCCAACTTATAATTTATAAGTTGAAAGTCAGTCAATTACGTACTTTTATCAAACTTATGTTTTATTACTTCATTTTTTATATTTTTAATAATTTAAAATTGAACATATAATATATTTTTAAATGATTTTTTAAAATAAAAGTCAAGAATTAAGATACTTAAAATTAATAATATTTTTTAAAATTTAATTTAGTGAAAAACTTCAATAACTTATAAGTAAATTTATCGAAACACTTTTATAACTTATAAGAATTCATTCACTTATCACTTATACGACATTTATTCATTTAACTTATAAGTTAGTTTTTTTTTTAATATAC
The DNA here is from genome assembly GCA_003724115.2 of Anethum foeniculum. Classification (NCBI taxonomy): domain Eukaryota; kingdom Viridiplantae; phylum Streptophyta; class Magnoliopsida; order Apiales; family Apiaceae; genus Anethum; species Anethum foeniculum. Next base: position 12,897 of record PHNY01299702.1, read on the forward strand.
CCCAAACGAGGTTGTCTATGTAACGACTTATAAGAGGCTTATCCCACAAGTAAGTAACAAGTAACAACTTATAAGTAACTTATAAGCAGAAAAAGTACGTGTATATGTACTTTTTCTGGAAATAAGTAACTTAATTTTTATAAGTAAAATAAGATTTGATTTTCAATTCTTATAATAAATATTTATATTTGATTTTTTTTTTAAATACAAAATTTAAAAAAAAATAAGTTACTTATAAGTAATAAGTTAATTTGCCAAACATGAGCGTCAGTTTGGGAAACTTATGACTTAAAATGAATAAGTGACTTATAAGTTATAAGTGATAAGTAGATGAAAACTTATAAGTTATATAAGTGTTTGGATAATTTACTTATAAGTCAGAATTTTTCCTACTTAAATGAACTAAAATAAATAAGTTTTAAACATAATTATCTTAATTCGTGAATTATAAATTAGATTAACATTTTAAAACATATATATTTTAAAATTAAAGTTAATAAAAAAGAAAAAATAAAAATAAGTTGGGAAAAAGTACGTCGTTACTAACATTTGACTTATCAGCTTATAAGTTGTAAATTTGACTTATAAGTTGGGTGAACAAACATTCATTGATAAGCTGTTGCGGGCTTATAAGTCATAAGCTGACTTATAAATTGCAGACAAACATGCCAATAGAGTTTACCTACCCAACTTATAAGTATAATTTATAACTTATAACTTTATAAGTTATAAATTAGCAACAACATACTTTTTCAACTTATTTTAATTTTTTCGCTTTTCTATTAATCTAAATTTTAACCTATATGTTTTCTAATATTTCTCTAATGTAAAATATATACATTAAGATAATTATAGTTAATAATAATTTTTTCAATTTAATTTAGTAGAAATTTCATTGACTTGTAAGTAAAATATCTTATAACAATTATATAACTTATAAATATCGATCTACTTATCACTTATTTAATACTTATTTCTTTTCAGTAATAAGTTAATTTTTTTAAGATACCACGGACGAACACTATATATAGTACCACAACATAGGATAATCATAAATGATGTATTTAATATCCATAAAATATTCAGCTCAACCATTAATATTCATTTTAATAAACGAATGCTGAGGTGAAATCAATATTTTATATATA
>PHNY01299706.1:3266-14529 GCA_003724115.2 Anethum foeniculum
GCTAATATTAGGTGAATATTATAAATTTTTGCTTGACTTTTTTACTTTTAAGAATTTATATTTTAATATTCCTATTTTAAATTTTGTCTTTTCAATTTTATATTCTTGTATTAAGTTATAATATTAAAACTTTAGAATTTTTTAAAAAATTATAACTTATAAGTTATGATTTACCAAACACATCAACAACTTATAAGTAGAATTATCCAATAGCCTAAATAACTTATAATTAATAATCTACATATCACTTATATATCATTTTTACACTTTAAGTCATAAGTTACTTATTTTAAGAAATCTCAAACATGATTAGTAGACTTTTCATTTAGAACTGCAAATTTATATTTTTGGTAAAATAATGAGATCGGCTGTAAGATTTTCACAGCAATCATATCTGGTGATTACCCCAAGGAGTAACAAATATATAAAAGCAAAATCCCACTTATATACTCCAGTTGGGGACAAAAATAATGCACATCTGACTTGCAACTGGGTACAATTAGTATAGTTTGAACTATAGATTTTACCATATAAAAATCGAGCAGTGTAATATATCCCAAAAATATTTACTTGACAATTTTCAAATGATACATTGTGTTTTTATTTGTGAGATTCATTTGTACGAACCAGGATCATATGATTTATGAGAAATTAGTCAAGAAAATTAGTCAATCAGATTATTCGAATACTTCAACATTTCTCATAGAAATTATCCGTCTCCTTAACATTTGTCTTCAATACAGAAATGTATAAAAGAGGAAAAAAGTAATTAAGTTAGTATGACTTGCGGAAATTAGTGAAGAAAATTATACAATTACTTAAGGTAGTTAAGCATGATCATAATAAGTGAAAACTAATAAATACGTATTTTAATAAATTATTATACTTTTATCATCTCCAATATAAATCTAAATAAATAAATAATCAGACAATTAAGTTTGTTTTTTTTTTTTTTTGATGCAAACAATTAAGTTATTAATTTACATTTAACTGGATTCGAATGTAACTGTACAAAAGTTTGATTTGTTTCGCAATACATGTAACAATGTAAGATTTATGTATGTATCTACAATTTGTATATATACTCGCTGAGAAGTGCCAAAACACAACCAAAATACTCTCTATCTATCTCTATCTGCCCGTACGTGCATCTCTGAAACTTAATTTACATTCTTCTGTTTTGTCAAAAACAATGACAAAGCTTCTCTCTAACTCTAACTCTTCCTTAACTTTGTTCACCATCTTCTTCTTTGTTTTCTTGTCCTTGCAAGAATCTTCATGTTCACTATTCAAACAACAGGCATTTTACAAATTCCAAACAAGGTTTCAAGAAAAATTTATATCCCCTAATGTTGCCCCTGTAACAGCTCCATTGCCAATCCAAGATACACCAAAGGTAATTCTTTATCTTTCTTTCTTTCATCTTCTATATACATTGGCGGAACCCGTAAGGGCCTAATCCAGTCTGAAGCCACCAATATTTTAAATTCTGGTTCCGTCACTGTCCGTACACAAATGCACACTGACATGTGTACTGTAGATTTTTGTTGGGTATTCAAAAATTAAAAATGAAATATTTTTTTACAGAGTAGTGGAAGAGTGTTTTATCCTATAGGGTATGGAGCAGATCCGAGTGGGGTGCAAGATAGCAGTGATGCAATACTGAATGCAGTGGCTGATGCACTCATGGTACAAAATGATGGACACCAGTTGTTGCCAGGAGTGAGTGACTTGGGGGGTGTTATTATTGATTTACAAGGTGTGAGTTTTAAGATTGGTAAGCCCATAAGACTTCCACCTGGTGCTGGCAATCTAGTGGTAATTTTTTCTAAATCCCATCTCTTATTTACTTTATTTAATTACAGATTACGGAGTTGTTTTTCATATTGAGCATGCTCGCACATTCACTTTGTCTTTGTCAAAACTTCCGAATTAAGGATCATTTTTCGTCCATAACGCATGGCTCATTTTAGGCAGCACACTGCTTTTTCTTGTACTATTTTGGACGTTTATGTTGTGATTTACAATTGGCACTGTACTTTTAGTCTTGTAGATTTTCATGTGAACCTAATCAACTGTGTCCTGTTGCGCATGTTAGCAACATTGTCGGATGTTAAAGCCACAGTTACATTAGTAACACTTATTTCAACTCTTAGAAGAGATTTACACAGATTGCAAGAGAGAAAATGTAAGAAAATGAAGAAAACAAACAAACGCATGTGGCCTTTAACATGTGTCAAGTTCTAAAATGAGCGACTTTCATGCATAGGGCCACGGGAGAAAGAGTGTATGTAGATTGTTAGCTCTAGAGCTCACAGATTTATTGGTTTTCTCATAACATTAAAGGGGTCTGCCCTCTTTATTCTCAAAATTAGTTACACCTTCTACTACTTTCCAACCACTCTTAAATTTAGTAATTTACTACTCTTCTGCATCTTTCCCCAATGAACATAAAATATTAAGTTCCGGCGTAAGATGTATGCTGATCTTAACAATTCTGGGATGAAACAGGGAGATTATTTTCGCCATTTTGTAAAAAGAAGAAAGAGATTGGCCCTGTTTGATAATTTGCGGTTAGTTGTTAATGGTAGCGGATTGAATTAGTTGTTTTAACCATTGGATTGAGTAAACTTTTTACACAAGCGGATTGAATTTAGATGTTTCGAAAAAAACTGTTTGACATATAACTGTTTGAACTCGCGGTTTGTATTTTCACTAGACACAATGTAAATCCTCTAACTGAAAAAACTCGTCCAAGTAACTTTTTCAAAATTAGCTAATTAGATCAAAACCGCTATTCAATCCGTTAATTACCATAACACTAGTTTCATTTGACTAAACCTCTAATTTGATTTAATATGCTAATTTTTTCTCAAACCGTTAAATTCCAAATACGGCCATTATCGGTCCCCCGATGAACCGACCGAGAAAATTATTTCTTCAACCCTTTTGCAAAAAGACTGAAGAAACTGTTTTCGTAAATACTCAGCTTCTGAAATTATAGGGCAATATTTAATTAAATACAAACTTTAACAAATACTTAGTCCATTGAATCATAGCAATATTAGTATATATATCCCTGTATAGTTACTTTAAAGGTTTTGAATTCTGTCTGCTAAACTTGTATACATCATATAACTGAGCTTAAAAACTAAGTAGTGTTAATAACTTGGATATCAGATTCAAGGAGGAACTTTGCGTGCATCGAATACATTTCCAGGTGATCGACATCTAGTTGAATTATGGTCACCAAATTCTATCAAACGTAGCACCAACGGAGTAGAAGAGGACAATGCTCAGACTAACGGAATATACTACGAGGACATTGTATTTCGTGACATTCTTTTTGATTCTGGTTACCGAGGAGGTGGATTGTTTGTGCTCGACTCAGCTCGAATTCGTATAACTGACTGTTTCTTTCTCCACTTCACAACACAAGGCATACTTATTCAAAATGGTCATGAAACCTTCATTTCAACTTGCTTTCTTGGAGAACATCCAACCGTTGGAGGTGACAGAGGTGAAAAAGATTTTACAGGCACTGGCATTGATCTCGCGAGCAATGATAATGCAGTTACGGATGTTGCCATTTTCTCAGCAGCAATCGGGATCGCTTTAAGAGGCGAAGCTAATATAATTACGGGGGTACATTGTTATAACAAAGCCAAGTATTTTGGTGGTGTCGGAATTCTGGTAAAAGCCCCACAAACAAGACTGGATAATTGTTATCTGGACTTCAATTCTATAGTCATGGAGGATCCTTCTCAAGTTCATGTTATCAACGGGTTTTTTCTGGGAGGAGGTAACATTGTATTGAAATCGATTAATGGTCGAATATCGGGTTTAACCATAGTCAACAATATGTTCACTGATTATGTTAAGAGTTCTTGGACACCAATTGTAAGTTTAGACGGGACATTTTCGAAGATTGATCAAGTGGTGATTGACAACAATAACGTAAATGGGATGAGTTTGAGATCGACGGTGGGGAAGATGACAGTTCCTGGAAACGGAACGGAATGGATTGCAGATTTCTCATCTGTTCTGGTGTTTCCTAACCAGATAAATCATGTTCAGTATTCATTCTATGCTCATGGATTTTCTGGGGTTTTTCCGGCACATGTATTGACAAATATATCGAATAATATTGTGGTCGTAGGGAGCGAGAAGCCGGTAAATGGGGTGGTTTCTGTTGTTGTTGATCAACATAATATGGTTGGAGAGTCGAATTTATCCATGTAAAAGACAGAAAATGTCTTCATTCATCATATAAATTTTTGATATTTCATATTAGAAGTTCATTGGTAATATTGTGTTAGGACTTGATGTCTGACTAATTTGATTCCGTTTGAATATCCAGAAGCTCAGACAAAAGCAACTGCTGATCTTGTTTCAGATCAATGACATAGCTCAGGTAAGTAATAACCAAGTTGGTAAAGCACTAAAGGGTGCTTAAAAGACAGCAAATATATAAAGCAACTTATAACTGAACAAGAATCAAGAAAGTTGCTAAAGTAAGAAACATAAAACTTGGAGGTCAGTGCATGCTTTGTACTTTATGAACCTTTTAAGTCTACATATTCTGATTCTGTATACAGGGGAAGACAAACAAATGTATGTGCAAGTAAAACAAGTATTTTTTTTTTAAAAAAAAAATCATAATTATATAGTTCTGTTACTGCTACAATCTCTCTGTAGGATGAAGTTGGTCATGTTACAAATTTTTAGCTTACCCGGTCTACAAAGTTGTGTTCTTGTTCCATTTCAAAATTATAATTGAAATCAACAAATAAAACCGTCCAACTCACAAATCATTGCTCAAATTTCCACAATGGGTTGCCTGATATAACTTACCAAAGGTGACATTACACAAAAATAAATTAGATGAAAATGCAGCACATAATTAGCAATCGTCTGCTTTACATGTCTATATTATATATTCTGCATAATCCGACACAATTTCCAAAAACTTCTGTAAGAGTATATACATGGAATTCTAAGCTTTCCAAACCTTTGGCTATATTACTTGCATGTAGCAACAATGAGGTCTGGAAGTTCAAGCAGAAACACCATTTGTGCAAGTATAGAGGTGAAATCCAAACAAGATAACCCTACCATATTAGGGCAGCAACTTATTGTTTAACATCAATGTCGCGGTTGTCATAACCTTTATCATAATCTTCATCAGTGCTGGCATCATAGTAATCTTCGTCATCTTCGTCATCTTCGTAATCCTCCTTGTCCTTCACCATCAATTGTTCTTGAATTCGGTCTCTGATGGCAGTTCCCTAATAAGGAAACAAGAGATCATATGAAATTAATTATACATGCATATATGCAAAAGCATGAAGCCTATCAACTTTAACAGAAAAAGAAATGTTTGGATGAGAGAGGGAGAGGGGGAGGGGGATCAAACCATTTTATGACAGCCTTCTTCAAACATCTCGAGAAAACCAGCAACCATGCGATCAGCGTTATCCACCCACATGTTACGATTTTTTGCAACTGTTTGCATCTGGAACATCAAAACACACACACACATGTTATCCAACCTATCAGTGACATGACTTTATTACTATTCACAACATTACAATAAACCCCTAAAGATTAAGCTTTGACAAATTTAAATGATGTTGATATCATATATGCTAAAGACTGATTGTTAACACGAAATGAAGCATAGATGGTTTTAGAAACACTTTCCCCGATACAGTACTATATATATATATATATATATATATATATGTGGTACTAATATATGTGTTAAAAAATTTCCAAAAAACAAATTAGGGAAGGATACAACAGATCTGGACCGGAGAATATGGTGACTAGGACGCCATGTCGTTGCCTTAGCAAAACAATGACAACAATATTCCCTAATTATTTAATAGCCTCTTTCTGATCCTCCATATTTTGTTTTAACTTACATATTATTGAAAGTACTCTCTCTCTCCACTACCTTTTCAACTTCTTACTAATAAACAGTACTTTTAGTAATAAAATAAATAAGGAGACAGTATAAAGAGTACGGTTGAAGATGTCACAATGTTCCAGGTGACTAAGAGCCAGAGTGCTTATATTATTTTAAGAAAGACAAATACGAGAGTCTTTCAGATATGCTCTTCGGTTTTATAGCTACTTGAAGGCCTAGATTAAATAGGGAAAAGTTATATAGAAGAATTACCAAGATTACATATTTGTCTATTTTATAATTTTATAGTTATACTTTGTCGATACCGCATCAAGAGTCCTCAATTGACTTTTATGGTTGAATTGACTATTTAAAGATAGCAAACTATGTTCTCAGGTAGATATTCCTAGACCACTTACGAAATACTAAAATACATATAACATAAATGATCTTCAGGCTAACAAATTGTTGTTCCTATGTAAAGTATAAACTACATGCTTTATTATTAAGCTTAAAGATGGTCTTACTGAGTATAAAAGTCAATGATAGACATATCTATTCTACAACGGAGAATGTAATGATCAATTTTTTCACCAACTTTTACTTATTATTTTTGCTTATGCAAAACTTTGGTACCTTCTCTTCCACTTTCTCTTGTTGTTTCTTCACTTCTTCCCGCAACTTTTTTAACCCCATGTTAACTCTCAATCTCTTCTCCTGATAGAAAGTAATAAAGATTTTACAATAGAATTTCTTAAGGAGTAGAATATTAAAAGGACAATATAACCAATAAAATAAGTTTGAGGGTTAATGAAACATGGACATGCCTTTACATAGCTAACACCCAATTCTTTTCTTGAGTAACCTCGATCCAAGTTACGAATCACATACTCGTTGTAATCCTTGACAATTCTCATTATGACATCTGAGGTGGAGATTCCTTCAGTTCGTTTAGTCTCCTTAAATTTTCCTATGGACTTGACCTGCACGAGAAAGGTAATTAATGTCCACATTCATACAACTCTAGGCAAAGAAACAGAAATATTACAGATATTGGAACAGCAATAGGAAAAAAAAGGTGAAAATTCCAAAATTAAGGTGAGCAACCTAACCAGTTAAGACTATAATAAGCACTCTAGCAGGTATCTGTTTCTAGATAAAAGGAATCTCCAAATCATCTAAGAATACACATGCTATTACAGAGTAAACAAGAGACCGAATTCTAAACGCCATACACAATCACATATGATATAAATACCCTATGAGCTTAACCTACAAATTCATAAACATCCTTGCCAGCCCCACTTGCGTCAGCATACCTGGAAACAAAAGCAAAAGAAAAAATGTTTAGCAAATTCAAAGACACTATCGATCTAGAAAGTAGGTGTTCATAATTAAAAAGGTAACTGTATTCACCATTCACATTCAAAGGTTAAAAGCCTTCCCAGATGATGGTGTGTAATTGCTGAAACCAAACTGTGCCCCTAGTTCTCGTGAATTGCAAAAGTGTTTATTTGATTGCTAGCCGCACTCATTAAGACTACCTCTTTAGTTCATATCCACTACCTTCTATTGTCCTTTGATGTTATACAGGGAAATTGTATCCAATTGCTCGACACTTTTAATAAAATATTACAGATTTACCATCCAGGAACCCAGAGGGCCAACTAAAACAACTAGGTCCACTGACCGAAACAAGCAAAAGTTTGCCAATATACAAGAGGCGCAGTATTTTGAGCTATATACAGGTATACTGCAGAAGTAAACCACATTCCTAACACCAATATTTATTACTCACAATCAAAATTTTAGCAATCAAGGCCCAGCATCTAAGGTTCAAACATTCACCTTCATTTGACAAAGTCTAGGAATATATACCTTTTGATGTACTCCCTCCCATACATTTCGACCTGATTTCCTTTTTTTGTCCCAAAAAGTTTGTCCACGTTCAATAGTTAAGGTAGATTATACTATAAATATGTTATAACTTTATGAATATGGTATTTGCTAGTGTAAATATAAAAAATAAAATGTATGTATAGTAAATTGCTAAAAACGTGTTTTCCGTCAATGGACAAAATAAAAGGGACGGAGTACGTATGATTAGTGCTTCAAAACACATTATAATTAAAACGTCATCGCCTCTTGAACATGCATTATTATGACGATTATCGTTTACACAATTAGTTACTCTTTCATTAAAAGAAATTAAAGTAATAAAGGAAATACTATAAATTCGTAAACGTGAATAGAAGGGAACAAATAAGTGAGAAATCACTAATAGGTAATAAGGTTTTTTTTTTTTAAAATGTACGAGCATGACTTAATTAATACAGTACCTTACTTATTTAAAATTTTTAATGAATTAATTAATTATTTGATCAATATTTGTTTAACAAACATATTTTTATTTATATATTTAATTATTTCATTTAGTAAACTAACTGATAATTACATACATAAATAATAAAACATATATATAAGACAAATAAACAAATTAATAAAATAATAAAATAAAATTTATGTATCTCGGTAAACATTCGTCGTATTAGTGTTGTGTGTGTGTGTGTGTGTGTTGTTTATACATAATATGCATGAGATGATAAGTGAGAAGTAATAGAGAACCGTCTCTCGCCTCGCCTCTGAAGATGAGTCCACGCCTCACTGAAGGGGATGCGCCTCATGGTAGTCGAGGCATCTTGGTTGTCCCCGCCGCGCAAGGCGCGCTTTTGAAAATAGTGGACCATATGCTTCCGTTCTATAAAATTAGGTGTACGGCAAGGACATATTTTAAGTGAACCGGATCTCTAAACAAATGAAATACAGCTGTTTAATCTATACTTAGCTCTGGATTTTGGAAAATGTACATAGGAACAGATCTCTTGAAAAGAGAATGAATTCATATGTTTAACTATACAGGTAACAGGGCCTACTCCGTAATTATGTAATTTGTCTACCCACCACTCCCAACTCATCAGTAATGTATGTGACTCTTCTAATTACTGCATATGATTTAGAACATTAAAGGATGCACATCTACTCTTGAATACAGAATACCAACAAGAACTGCCAACACAAGGACTATTTCTGAAACAAAGCTACTTACGGAAGAGAATCGTGTGCAACATAATCAATCCGATGTTTGTCAAGAAACTCTATTGTAACCACCCATGGCGCGTCGGGAATAACCTCATCTACCCACCTGCATAGAAAGGATCGCAAAATCAGTACCAAGGAAGCTGATGTCAATTGAGATACTCTGTTGAAATGTGTCAACATATCTTAATATTCCTTTTAAGGAAAAGATAGAGTTACAAACAATAAGATTGAGACATTAAAAAGTTCCCAGAAATTACAAATTTGAAAATATAGAAACAATTTTGAAAGATTATATATATTCGCAAAACAAATTTTACTTGCAGTGACGAAGGGATTCATAGCGCTCCGTATCAGTCATGACAGTTTTGCCCTTAAATTTGTGGGTAACTTCATCATTGCAGCATCCAACAAGAAGGTAAGTATTCGGAAACCTACACATTGCCAACATACTGTCTTAAAAAAGTATATCTCTACTAAAATACCAAAAAAGAACAGTCTTTTGTCGAAACAAGCCACCAACATAACTAAATAAATCAATAATTTCCAATTAAGTCATCCAATAATGAAATCCAAATGAGCTACACGACACTCACAAAAACGTTTACTCTATCAAAGCTTCGATTTTTAATTACTACTAATTCCCCTAAACAGCGAAAAACGAAGATAGCAATACACCATACATCACAAATTCACAAAACAATTAAAAAACCAAATCATGTACACATACACTATCCGTATACAACATATACACACAAACAATTTCCAAATCAATTAAGCAAGCAAAAAAGAACATATCAAGAACCACCCCACTTCAAATACAATCAAAATCAAGCACACAACAAAAATTAAACCAACCCCAGATCAAGAAACACCAAGACATTGAATCTTGTAAAGACCCAACTGGAAATTAAGCAAGAAAAAGTGGAGTAAGATATGAAAGTTACGATTTTTTGGCTTGTTCAAGAGAGCGGGCATGACCAAAGTGAAAGAGATCATAGATACCATCTGCATAGACACGAACTGGCCTGTCTGTTGGAGGCTCATTCATGGTATAAACCTTGTGATTTGAAGCAGCCATGATACTAGATTAACTAGTTACTGCTAATGATTTGATAGATCGAGGATGATTCAGTGAGTGTTGTAGTGTTGTATTTCCCAAGATCTCTCTTAAAAGGTCTCTTTTTTTTTTCCCGAAAACACCCTCCCACAACTTTTTAATTGATACTCCCTCCCTCCCATTGAGCAGTACATACTGGGGAGGGGCTCGGCACGTATTTTAACGCTCATTTATAACATTTAAATTTTTTCTTTTTCTAAATAAAAGTATAACATTTGAAGTTTAATTCAGAAAAAGAAAATTTTAAAAATGAATTACGGAAGTATACTTTATATTCACCTTAAAATGCATGTCAACATTTAAAAAAATTATGTATAAAATTCAGAGGGATAGAGGAAGTAGATTTTATACCGGTTGCCTATCTAAGTATCTTCGTGCACACCAAAAGTTATAAGTTTAAACCAATTCGATCGGTTACTTTTTTATAATGGGTATTCTACCGGGTGCTTATGTGCACATAATAAACGCAGAAATTTATAAATTTTGATAATTTTGATTGGTGTAGTTTTTGTATGCCCGTAGTCACATGGTATAAAAACAGTTTCATAATAGTGGTGATCCCCTGCATTCACAAAATTTACACAAATTAAATTAGCGCAAATTTATAAGTTTTCGCATTAAAACCCGTTTTATACATAAAATATATGGATTAAACTAAATTTAAAAATGATCCTTTAATTTTTAGAAAAAAAAAGTCTACGGGATTTTGATTTAAATGTTTTTATATTGTAAATCATTGTATTCTAAGTATTATAGCAAGTCATGTAAAAATAGTATTAGAGCAATTCTACTATCTTAGCTCATTTCTTAAATAAAATATAAATTATTGGTTTTTAGAGCAATTTTACAGTGTTTTAGCTCATTTCTTAAACAAAATATAAAATATTAGTTTTTAGTTGTTTAAGATGTACTAGCTTAGAACCCGTGCGATGCACGGGCTTTTTTTCAATATTATATGACTTTTTAATTTAATTTTAAATAAATTGATAGTGCATTTTAGTTTAAAAAGGTAATCGGTTGGTTACTAATAATGATAATATTACTATATTTAATTAAATATAATTGTCCATATTATTTTTGGAAAATAGGTGGAACTTGGTTAGAGAAAATAAAAAAGGTAAAAATGATGTTTTTTA
>PHNY01299711.1:0-12643 GCA_003724115.2 Anethum foeniculum
TAAACTTGATTTTGATTTTCTAAGTACTTTGCTAAGTACTTGCTAATCTAAAAATCCCGAAGGCTATTTTAATAAATTCAAAAGTATTTAATAATCATTTACTTGGGACGAGGATGTTACATAATAAAAGTAATAAAATATATTCAAGATACTGACGGGGATCGATACTGAACTACCAATTAGCACATTGAGCAGTTTAAGAACAAGAAACATCACACAGGAATAAAATATCCATAATTTTATTCCCTCCAAATTAAAAAACTCACATAAAATATTCAAATAATAATTATAATAAATTCTGAAATTACGGAATATTACAATCTTCATGCTCGAAATTTGACATGACTTATCACAAACACGTGCAAGATTTAAGTATTATGTAATATTCTTGAATCTTCATTTAGTCGGTCACATTCATTGATTACATTGAGGTAGCGATGTAAATAAATCGAACTGTTCGTGATCAACCTCAAGCTCGACTCGACAAGGACTCGGTTCGACTAGTTAAAAACATGAACTCGAGTTCCAGCTCGAAAATATGTTCGTTAAGCTAACGAGCTCAAGCCGAGCTATTAACATGTATGGCTCGAGCCCAGCTCGTAAAAACTCGAAAAATATATTTCATATATCATGATTTTTCATAATTTTCCTAACATTGTAAGTTTAAAATTATATCTAAATATTTAATTCACGAATCTTTAGAATCATTTCATTATAGTAGATCAAAATTTTGAGTATCGATTGTGTCGAAATTGATAATAAGTTAGTTTGAGTGGATTTTAACCTTTTTTCCTAATATTAAATGTTACTGTTCACAAGCTTTTCGTTAAGTGCTCGAGTTCTCCTCGACTCGTTTTTGTTCGATAAAAACTCAAGTTCGCTCTTTTAACGAGCTCGAGTTCAAATACATTTTTTTGCGATAATACTCAGCTTAGTTCGGTTCGTTAAGAAAAAAATTAAGCTCAACTTGTTAATCAAAAAACTCAGCTCGGCTCATTCGTTAACACACTTAAATTTAGGCAACAAAATGTTTAGAATCGACACGCATTGATTTTTTAAAAATATTCGATTGCACAGTTAGGTAAGAGAATTTCTCGGATAAAACAATTTAATTTAATAAATTATTAACTTATTTGTGTTCTTGTAAATTAATATAAGCAAAATATCGTGATGCATGAAACAAATTCAAAATGACGATTTAAGAATACATTTGAGTGGATTAATTGCAAGAAAATAATGATACCGATAATTTTTCAACTACATAAAAAATAAAACTTACATTAATTCTCATAAAGAGATATAATTCAATTATGATATAAAATGAATTATATTAACGGAATTCAAAATAATATTTGAGAATTACAATACTTATACAAGGATTATAAAAGTACAATTGTCTTACATTATTCTTGATTTTATTTAATTATTATATCATTTAGTCATAATTATACAATTGTCGTGAATTTTATTTGTTATGAATTATTTTTACGTGTCTAGAACACTTGCATAAGTATATCTAATGGAGATTGGTTGTACCATGTGTGTTATTTTTATAAATAAATTTTGAATATATGCACTATTTTTTAATAATTAATTTGACAGTATGTAATGTAATCTATTTCTTTTGATGAAAGTAGTATTTATATAAATATGCAATGATTTAGCTAATTTTTTACGGGATTGACACGGGTTCATTTTAAGACCGGAAACTAAAGTGGATTCTCGAACTCGGCTAATTTTTGAAGAGGAATGCCTCGTGGAAAAATGGATTTCATGTATTTTTTTCTTAGAAAAGTATATATAAAATAATATATATGATTAATGAAAATAATTTTAAGATTCAATATAAAATATATTTTTAATTTATAATATGATTGCAAGTATCAATTTGACTAAATTTTAACCAATATTTACATATACCATATAATTGAAAAATTTTCAAAAGTTATATTACTAGAAAGTATGAGTAATCTTCTTTAAAGTTTATTTTAGTTTTTTATAATTTATAAAAATATATTTTTTAATATTCAATCATAATTCGCTCTTTTGACCGAGAATAGTTAAAAGTGGACAAATATTTTAAAATAAACATAAAATATTATTTGTTGGTATTCTTATTTAACCACAGCTCCCTTATAATGGCGTAAATAATAATTTTCCAACATGTAAACAATAAATATTTTGTGAAATCAATTTTATCCGACTTAGCCTAAGTATTAGAGATGCATAAAAAGTCTGGGCCCGAAAATTTGGCCTGGGCCGATTTGGTCAAAACCCGGTCAAGTCCGGATTTTTAGCCTTCAACGAGCCTTATATTTTCAGCAAAATCCCGGTCTTTTGAAAAGTCCGGGCCTTGGCCTGGCCCGGGTAAAAACCCAGTAAAAATCGATTTTTATTATATACATATAAATATATGTATATATATATGTACTTAATATAAATAAAAAAATACTTGAAACACATATATACTGTTTATGGCTGAAAATATTAATTTATATATTTAACATTAAGTAAATGTATATTAAGTACACAAATAATCATTAATTACCATTAAATTAATAACCAATGAACAATTAACAGTATACATGTTAGTGGACCATTTATCATGTAATATATACATATTTTTATATTTTATTGAATTTGAATAAAGTCGTCGGTTTAGTTCGGGTTCGAAAAATGGCTTGACTAGTCTGATTTGGGCCTGGAAAAGCCCTGCCCGGTATATTTGAGCCCGAGAAATGGCCGACGCGACCCGCCTCGATTACCTAAAAAAGCCTACATATTTTCCGAAAACCCAGCCAATCCAAAATCAATGTCCGTCCCGGCCTTTAATCAAAAAGCCCACACTTTTCAGGACCCGATTAAAATTCGGCCGACCGACCTTTTGTGCATCTCTAGTAAGTTATAGATATGAATAAATCCCAAAACATTCTAAAATATTCCAAAAGGAACAAAAAAAGACAATACTCTTAAAGGAAACATACATGAAAAAAGAAAAAGAAATTAAAATAAAAAAGCGTGTTTAGGGATTAGGAAGGATTATCCAGAATAAAACCAAGAAATATCGAAAAAAATAAAAAGTGAAATGAAATTCAAGAAACAAAGAGCGGCAGCAACAACAATAGCTTGTATTGATTTCTTAAACTCTTTAATTACAATCTCATTCTCACTCTCACTGTTCTTGTGTCTCCATTACTTACAATTATGCCCCACTTAGTAAGTACCCTTTTTCTTGATTTTAATTACTTACACTTGTTTGTGTGTATATGTGAGTCTCATTTCTGTTGTGGGTCTTTTTGTGAAGTGATTGTAATTGTTGATTGAGTGGTGTGTGTTCATGGGGTTTGATTTTGTGAGTTTTTTGGATTTGGGGTTTTTGTTTTTGTTTTTTTGGTAATTAGGCTTATGTGGAAATGAGTATGTGTTGTAACAAATCTCGAAAAATCTCGGGGTGAGCGAGAATCGAACCCGGGACCCGGGACGATATTAGAGAAGCCCTTAGAATTTATTTGGGGTTTTTGTTTTGTTTGATTTGATTGTAATTTAAGGGTTTTTACATTGCTGTGTTTAGCTTGATTTTGGGTTAATTTTAGTTTGTGATTGTGGGTATTGTTAGTTTTGTGTTTGTGCGTAATGGGTATTTTTTGTTTTATTAAGATGTAATTTGTGAATGAAGTTGTTGATTTTTTGTTGTTAATATTGATTTTGTTGTGCATTTTAGACTATGAAGTCTTATATATGGATTCAAACCTCGGATGGTACTGTACAAGAAGTAGAACAAGGAATTGCGATGTTATGCCCTTATATAGCTCATGAAATGAGTGCGGGGCTTGGATCCTCGAAAACTAATCCCATTTCTCTGTCGTCTAGAGTTAAACCTAATTCGTTGAGTTTAATTTTTGATTACTGCCGGTTTCATGGACTACCGGGACGCTCTAACAAGGTTAGACTTGCTTTTATGTTTTCTTGTTTTTGGTATTTATGTCATTTTCTTGCTTTTGAGTCTGTTGCGAAAAGCCTGTAAATGGAGATAGAGACTATTTGTTTTCTCGTAAGATGTAGAATAGATAACACATTGGACTGTAATTTGTTCAATATCTAAATTGCTAAATATGATAAGGTTTTATGTAACTTTCAGTCTGGTTGAAAAACATTGACTAATGAGTAGGGAGTCAAGTTTATTATGTTCTATTCAGTTGCAATGAATGGAATTGGCAGGGATGGGGGTGTAAACTTGATTATAACTATAACTACATTTGTGGATATTTACGCATGATAGTGATTCTTCCCTCTATTCTACATTCTACTTCACACATATAAACTAGATTTCTATCTCATCAATCTACAGGTGAATGCTGAAACTCATCGTAAATAATTGGTATTCTTGCGAAGTTTTCACTCGCACTTGATACATTTTTCCCTTTCACCTGTAATCTTTTTTTGTTTTTTTTTTTCGTTTAATTATATTCTATTACCATCTTTTCGAGTTGATTCCAACTGAAAACAACCTTGGAGTAATACAGAAAGGGAACTTAGGTTTACTTTTGTGACAGAAATATATATGTAGTAGTATCTGCAAATAAATTCCAATATATTATCAATATCTTTTTGTTCTTTGGATAGGAGCGCAAGACTTTTGATGAGAACTTTCTCAGGAAGGACACGTCGAGTCTTTGTGAGTTGGTTAATGCTGCACACTACTTGCAGTTGAGACCATTGTATGAAAAAACCTGTTCAGCTATTGCGCGGAAGATTGAGGATGAATCTCCAGAGGAGATACGCCGTTTATTTAATTTTCCTGATGATCTTACAGAGGTATTATTATATTTCAGTCAACATGTTAGTCTATATACCAGATTACTTACTTTACTGATTCAACTGACTCAGGCTGAAAAGTTGGAGCCTTGGAAGAACGCACCTGATGATTCACGGATTAGGCTTTTGAATAGACTGTATGCCAAAAAGAAAAAAGAACTTGAAGAGGTAGAGAATGTGAAGGTGAGATTTCTGGCAGTTCCCATATTATTACTATTACAATTTTGAACCTGAAATTTGTTAATTTCATACTATTATTGATTTGTTAAATTCATCATTAATAGAAAGTAGAGACCGAAGTAGAGGTTCATGAGCATAAAGATGACCGTTCAGTGGATGACCTCGTCTCTTTTATTAATGGAGGACATGGAGGTATCTTCACTTTCTTTTACTCTCCTTTCTGTGCATACCTTATAACCAGAACTTTTTTCATACTTTCACATTATCAATCAACTTTGGGAGAACTCTAGTCCTTTTGAATTTATTCTTTCATGCAAGAGACTGAACAAAAGTATTGGTCAGTAAGATTATTTTGAAGCTAAATGATGGCTTAGGGATTCTTAGATATTCCAAAGAGAAACCAATTTGTTGACATAATCGACCATTGGATGCTTCCTGAGAACTCCAAAAAGAAATGCATCATCATTTTACTTGAAAGACAATTTTGTAAAATAAGATCTAAGATTTGATTCTCAATTTCGTTGTGAAAAAATTAAAGTATATATGAAATCTGGAGGTGTAGACTTGGTTCACCATTAGAACAATAATTATTTTTGACAGGCACTGAATAAGCTATATTTATGGACGTAAATTTGGAAGATTTTAGAAAATAAGTACTCTAAAAATTTTACTGTGATGGAATTATTGATTATATGAGGTCAACACCTTCAAGTGCAAGAGGCAATTTATGCATGTTGTTAGCAGGGAATTACACCTTGGAAGTGTGACGGAGATCCACAGTTTATGACTGAGGAAAACACTAGTCCACATGATCCTGTGAGGAGTTTTGTTGTTAGCCTTTAGTTTATTTACAAAATAATCCTTGTGATCCCATAATTTTGAGGCAGTGAACTGTTAGGTTGGAATGGTTTTCTTTTTATGTAAAAGAATTTACTAATTGAAATCCTACTGGTTTTTACTCCCAAAAACAGTTCGAATGGTTTCCATTTTATGTGTAAGGATTTTGCTAACTGAAATCCTAGTGTTCTCGTTACTCCCAGAAATGTTCTGTTTTACTTTTCCATACAAATTTGGTCACTGTATTATTAAAGCAGTGCACTTTTGCAACTTGTTCCAAATTTGGGATTGGGCATGGACGAGCCTCGACTGGGCCTAGGCATTATTAAATGTTAAGTAATGTATTTGTGGAATCAGTAACTCATTAAAAGTAAATCCCACATCCTTAAAAGACATTTAAAATACTGGGACATTTGAAGTAACATATGGTATGGGATAACTTGAACTACAAACAAATGTTAGCTCGATGATTACGTTTGACAGCCAAGTATCTGGTGAATCTATGATGGACTTTGTCTAATCATCTCATTGTCACTTTATAGTTTGTAATTATACATTTTGCAAATGTCATGGCATTGCTTTATACCTTCTAGTCAATCTTTTTAGCTTGTCTCAAAAACGCAGATTTTGAAGAGTTTAGTCTCAATCTCTTTTGTTTGCCCTTATCTAGACATTAAAAAGAAAAAATAATCATCACTACTGTTGCTATCTTTAGCAGATACGAAGGGAGTCAAAACTTCCAAGAAAAAGAAGAAGATCCGTAATAGAAGGGAGGGACAGAAGAATGCTCCTTCCGGTTGTGGCTCTTCAAACGAAGCTTCACATTTTAAAGATGTCCTTGAAAACCATGATAAGGTCTACCAGCTACTTTTTCATTGTGTCTTGTTGGTGGTTCTTACTATTTTTCCCAATATATATCGCAGAGTTGCACTTTAGGCCAAATTCCAGGTACATTAAAATCAATTTATCTTTACATTTTTCAGGATTCAAATGCTTCTGAGGCATCATACCATAGTGTTCAGAGTACTGGTGATTTGTCATCCCCTCTCCATGATACATTAAACTTACTGAACATGCAAGATGACAGCTTTAATTTTGAGGATGAGTTTGATGATGATGATATAGATCCTGTTTGGAAGGAAATGATTGATAGGTTTGGTTTGCCTCTTAATCTTTTGACTTCTTGAAACTTGCAGTTAGCTATACCTATAGATGCATGAAATTCCATTGTACTTAGTTGTCTCCGGCTGCATTATTATGTTCTCTCTTCTAAGGGGTAGTCACATTGGCCCAGTAAGAATTTTAGGTATTTGTAAATTGTGTATCATGATAACTTTGCATTTAGGGCTACATTTGAGCGGTAGTGTGATTCATATATATCTTATTCTAGCGTGGTAACTGTGTCATATGTTTGTTGTGTTGTTTTAATTAAATTTTAGATTGTAAACCCAAACCATGAGATGTGTTATAGGCCTAGGAGTAACATACTTTAAGGACTGACTTCGTATATAACTGCATTTATCAAATTTAAGATGATATTTAAATCTGCTATTTCTATATGTTCTTTTGTATGTTGGTTGCCTGGATTCAGGAAAGTGGAGAATTGACACTTTCCTGCCCTTTTTTTTCACGTCTAATTCCTTCTTTGTTCTCTCTTTGCACAGGGAAGTAGAGGATTTTGCGCGGATAATAAATTTAAGTTTGCCCGACAGAAAGCAGGAGATTTATTCAAGCCTGGAAAACAGACTAGCTACAGTTCCCATAGAAGGAAATGGATCTAGAACGGAAGGTGGTAATATGTTCTCTTCTTTTTTTAGTTGGTGATCAATATTTAGTGAATGTCTAATAAACCTCATATGACTATTCTGATATTTTTAATTTAAAGAACGAAAATATGATTGCTCTGTACTGTTTCCAGTAAAAGTTAATTATTGTACAAATTTTCTCTTCTCCAAGTTCCTATTGATTGTTCGAGCATATCGTTGAAGTAACAAGCATCAAAGTAGTCAGTCACTTATTTGGGCTTGAGCTCCCCCACCCCCACCCCCACCCCCACCCCCACCCCCACCCACACCCACACCCAATAAATATATGCCTTTTATATCTGTAACATGCCTAGGTAGACAAATGTATTTTATCTATGTTTAATTGCAATATAGGATATAGACCTGAAAATTGGGTTTTGTTCATCAGATTTAGAAATGAACTTGGCAATTGGGTAGTAAATTACCTTCTCATCTTTGTAAATTTCCCAAGTTTCAAGTCTAATCAATGGTTTACAACTGTATTGGCTTCTCTTTTATATTTATTGTAATTTTTTCATTCAATCTGGTCTTGCGTTTTATGACCCTTGCCACCGTATGATGCTTGCATCAACATATATGATGTCAGGAAGTGTTCGTAGCAATTTCAGAAGTACTATAATGTATTTATTATTATATATTTGGTCAGTTTTTTTTTTTAAGAAAAATCTAATTTCATTTCATTTTTTTAGCTGAATGCATCTCATTTGTTGTAATAGAGTTTTCGATCTTTGTTCTCTAGGTCATCATGCCAAGTGTTTATTATTTTATCAACACAAAAAATACTCCAAAAATTATACTATTTCAAACCAAGTCTGCTAACTCTGCTTTTAATCACACACTAATATTTGCAGATGGAAATTGAGCGGTCTGTATACATCACTGCTGCTTTGGAATGGGTCTAGACAAATGCTTCCGACTGTAAAGAGTTGTTGGCGGTGTTGTAAACTAGTAATGTAGTTTCTCTTAATTTATTTCTTCTTTTCTATATATTTGACAAGTAACGCCGTTATGTCATACAACGATCAATCTACCGTGTTTGTCAGTTTCTTGAAAGTAGTTGGGAATTTTGTTCCTGGTCAGTGTCTCGGAATTTGTGGGGAATTTGAGCCCAACATTCTGGGGGTGTTTGGTTAAAAACCTGGGGAACAATCAAATGGAAGAGTTTTAGTGGAACAAACACTATTTAGAACCAAAATGGCCATTTTAATCCTCATGCTCAATATTTTTCCTTCTTTTTCCTATTCATTAACTAAGTGAGAAAATATACTGGTTTTTGATTAGTGGCTCTGTTAGGTCAGAAGAAATGAATGCGTGCAGGTGTGAGATTGAATTATTAGACCACATGATTGACTTTCAAGCAAAACTCTATATATACAGTGTCATATACTCCGGACGTCCTATTCATTTGCTTTAGACTTTTATTTTTTGGATGTCCCTCTCAATTCTTAACATTACAAAAAATTTTAAAATTAGTAAACTTTTATAATATAAAAATTAATTATATCCACTACTTTACTTCATTATACTCACTTTATACATTAAATATTAATTGGTTTCACCACTTTATTCACTTTCTCTACTTTTCACCATTAATTTATATTTTTTGTTAACCTCTGTGTTCAAACTCGATGTAAAGAATCGGGTACGACGGAGGGAGTAATATAATAAGAAAGCTTCACCTGTATATCCTCATACCCTTGTCTCATTTGTACACAATCACAATCCGCCGTTGATACTGATGAGATACGCGGCAGATGTTTTTTTATTATTTCAAATTAGTCAACGTAGTCACGTACAGATGCCAAGTTAGAGATTTTTAAAATTAAATGAGGCTGCATAAACAGTTGATGGTTTGTTGGTGGAAAGATGTATCCATTTCCTAACCACCTAGGATTTTTATATTTTTTAGAAGACGAATGTAATCCTTTGGTTTTTTTTTAAAAAAAAAAGATAAATCCTTTGGTTGTTTTGTAATAGCGGTTCTAGAACTAGAATTACGAGGGTGTTTGGTTCGTTTAACGGGATCGGATCCACTCCTTGGAATTTCATATCATTCTCATTATCATTTACTCCCATTCTCATACCTTTCATTCTCGTTCCCGATTCCTAAACGCAATCTGACATATGTGTTCTGTGCTTAAAATATAGAAGTAAGTTATAATCGACAAGCATATTGGTCAAATAGCTACTCCGATAAATATTTAGATTAAAGCTAGATTACAAAAGTACAATTTGTTTATGTTTTAAATTATGTGTGAAAAAATAAAACCACAATTATTTTGGGGCGAAAAGAGTACTAGTAAACCGTAAACGGTGAGTATGGTTAATAGTTATGGGTAAATCGAGCATTCCAAGACTATTTTCTGAAATTTGGTCCTGGAGTTCTGAAGTATTAATGAAATTTGACCAACAGTATGGATTGAAATTAGAGACACTCCTATTATTATTATTTTTATTACTTCATTTTGGTAGATATAATTAGACATATTGAAATAAAAATAGATATAATGTGTCTAAACCAATCGAAATTTCATCTTAGCTACTCTTTATATGGTTACCAATACCTTATTTTAAACACTTGGGGTCAATTGAAAAAAAAAACACTTGGGGTCAATTGAAGAGAAACACGAGAGTTCTCGATATCGTTATCAAAATAGAATCATTCTCGAATATTGAGTTATATTTATATATAATTAATTATTTATATGAGTTTCATAAATAAAAATAAAAAATCATGTGCTATTTAAGAATATTTTTAAAAGCACTTTTAGAATACGCAGGATTGTGTTGCGAAAAATATATATATTAAGTTATCAAAATATACCACAAAAAGCTTTCTGAAATTTGAACAAATTCAAAATATCTCAAAAAATCTTATTCACTTGTAATTCCGACATGGTCGCCCTATGAAAGCACAAATCCAAACTGAGTAAAACTTTTATTTTATGATAATTTCTCAAATAACAAAAATCATTAATTCTAAAATATGATATAAAATTCAGTTATTAATTTCTATCTTCTCTTCAGACCAATTAGTGATACTAATATAATGTTGATACTAATATAATGTTGAGGAATGTGAACATCTATTATAGTCATTTGCCTTGGAGTAAATGTCCTCCCAAGCAGCGGCGGATCCAGGATTTCACAGAGAGAAGAGTTTCACTGATAAAAATTAAATAATGAGCATCATATAGTTGTTAAATACAGATAATTTGAATTTTAGTTGGGAAGCTTAAGTATGAATTTTCTTTAAATTTGTAAGGTTAATACAAAGATTATAGGGGCTAGGGAGCACCCTGACCCCCCTTGTGTATCCGCTCCTGCTCCCCATTAACTCAAAAGAAAAATAAATGTACAAGTATTCTAAAATTTTTAAATTTCTATAAAAATATACAGAAAAGGAAAGTAGCTTGTAGCGTAGATGAATGCGAAGATGACAGTGCACGTGAATAATAGACCACCACATGTGGTGCTTAAAGACAGTTACAAGGATCACCAAACTTTACCTACATTAATTTGAATTTGTTTGTACAAGTAACATAAATTTATTTATAGCAATTTCCAAAGAAATATTTTAAAAAATCAGGAACCTTAGGGTAATACGTAATGTTAATTTGCCAAATATTTGACATTAGATATTTAAACACTGTAAAACAATAGGTATGTTGCTGGTCAGCAATTACCTATAAATAGGAAAAGAAAACAAGTTTAACTACATAGTTCACACCTGCAAATTGCTTTGCTATCAGGTTCCCAAACAATCAATTTAACGCTAACATTTGAATTATAGACACGAATTACTCCCTACGTTTCAAAATACTCCCTGTGTTTCAAAATATTTTCAATAATTTCCAGCAGTTTTCAATAATTTCCAGCAGAAATTAGTCCATCAAATATGATCGTGAAATTAAAGATGCAAGATAGAGGGTAATAATACTTATAACAAGCATGTGGGTATTTAATTAGCCTCTAGATGAACTGCAAAATACAGCTAGCTGAGATTTATTCAATGAATGAACCATCTTTTCTACAGGCGAAGGACATTCACACTTAGAGCATCTCCGACAAGCTCTTCATGGCTCTTAACTTAAAATTTGAGGAGGATATTAACTTTTTTTGCTCCAAGAGACTCCTAGTCGCTCTTAAGTTTAATGAAATTATCTTCTCACTCCTCAATTTTAAGAGCTACTAGTCACTCTTAACTACTCCCTCTGTTTTTTTTTTTTTTTGTGATGAAAAGGAGATAATTCAATACATAATAGCCATACAGCATCTACAAGAATGATCGAGTCGAACAAACATAGAATAAATTGACACGCTCGTATCATAATTAAAATGAGACAAATAAGCGGTGTGAAAAAAATGATAAGAATGATATAACTATAGATTCTTGCTCCATGCTCAATATCTTTACCAAAATCGCCAAAATCCTTTTGAGCTATCGACCACAAATGTAATCCCTAACAGGCTTTTATCGTTGAATCTGAACCAACTCTCACAAAAGGAGAGAAATCCACACCCTCTCACCAAGGAGAGAAAACCACACACTCTCACCAAGGAGAGAAAATCAAACTAAAATTACAACCTGAAAATTGCAAATTAAAACACGAAATAAAATTTTAGATCATCACAACGTAACCACAATAAGAGATAATCCGTCCACCCTCGAATCCAAAAGGCCCCCTTGAATCCGAAGAAGAAGAAGAAGAAAATCTAAAAGTTTCGTTGATTTAGATCTGAGTTTATGGATCTAAACTCGATTTTATTGAAGAAAAGATAAAACTAATTAAAGAAAGAGGCCTCCGGCCGGCGGTTAAACCACCGCCGGAGCTTCGAACAGACAAACAAAACAAGAGAGGCGATGGGAAAAGGGAACTCCCTCTGTTTTTTTTATTTGTCGCTTTGACTTTTGGCACACATCTTTAGGTCCTTTGACCACATATTAAAAATAATTATTTTTCAATTTTTCTTTTTCTGAATAAAAATAGACAATCAAAACTTTA